>CM057816.1:21529661-21609661 GCA_030067965.1 Latrodectus elegans
GTGGAATTGAAAAATCTGTGATCAGTCATTGTGCAGTTACCATGTATACAGTGGTCTGAAGAAATTTTCTTCCTCCTCTGATGGTGCCATCTATAGAAGGAGTTAAGAGTAAAGTCGTACTTTCTCTTTCGTGGCACTCTGGTTATACGATAAAAGCACCCTATTGACTTAAATTTGCATAGCCAACTACATAGTGAGGTTGGCTTGCTCTATTGTCATAAATAACAATAACTACATGAAAGTAGGTGAACTAGATTTGTCAATTTATACCAGGATTAAAATTTGAAAATAAAGGTTTAAGTCCTGTTACCCTTTTAATTCAAGTGGAATGTATGGAGAATTAGTTTGTCCATTCTCTATTCTAAGAAGTATTAACTGTTAGTAAAATGCCCTTTTTTATTTGAGGTATAAATTAATTATAAATTTATATTCATAGAAAATACATAGAATTGTGTAAATTAAATAGCAGTTTCAGTAAATAATAACTAATCTGTATATCCATCTGTAGCATTGATGAAATAAATTAATTTTCCTCATAAAGGGTTTTTCTATTTTCCGTTTTATAAAAACATTTATTCTTTATAACATCTGATGACTCAATAGTCAGATGTATAATCAATTAAATATGTTGACATTTTAAATTCCTCCCATCGAAAAGTGCAAATATTGTAATTGCAATGTCATATTAATTCAATAAAAAGTATACTGCAATTAATATTTTTGGTATTGGTGAGTGCATGAAATTTGGTATATCCGGTGCCTAAATTTTGATATTTATTTTGAAAATAATTTATGCAGACTGCATTTTGATTATTTCAAACTGAGGTGATATATAATTAATAAAATAGCAATTCATGGGAGAAGATGATATTTTCTTATCATAAATATAAATTTATTTATGTTTACTTCGTCACTGATTTTACAAAATTAGTGTCATTAAATATTTTGGAAAATAAAAAGTTGTATTTTTCATTGAGAAGCAAAAGAAAAATCTATTTGTTATTGATGATCTCATATTGTGAACAATATTAGAAGAGACATGATCCTAATATTGCAAATCACGATTGATCAAGTATTAGCTTCATACAAAAAAAAATATTTCTTTCTAAAATTTGCTTCCAAGCTACCCTATGTAGATAGATTAAATATTCTAATCTCACTTAATATTTTTATTCGTTATTCGATTTAGCTTTTCAGAGATATGTTTGAAGTCTCATTTCTCATGTTAGTGATATACTCTAAAGTTAAATCAATTGAAAAAATTAGAAAACGAAATTCCAGTTACTAAAACTGAACTCTGATTG
The DNA here is from genome assembly GCA_030067965.1 of Latrodectus elegans. Classification (NCBI taxonomy): domain Eukaryota; kingdom Metazoa; phylum Arthropoda; class Arachnida; order Araneae; family Theridiidae; genus Latrodectus; species Latrodectus elegans. Next base: position 21,530,966 of record CM057816.1, read on the forward strand.
ATATTTATTGATTTACCTTAGTGACTAATATGCACTGACTGTTATTCCCTACAAATATCAGACACTTGTTGTCAAAAAAACAGTTGGGAAATTATGCTAAAATAATTCTAAAAAAGACATGAATTGTTTGAAATTATTCTCATTTATAAAAATTTTATAAACATATAATTACTAAAAATATTAAATACTTTATTTTTATAAATAAGTAAAAAAGTAGAATTTAATAACTTGAATAATTTTGTATTTGAAATATTTTCTTTTAAATTTATAATATTCAGATAATTCTTAAATACATATCAGTTAAGAAATAAGATTTCTCAATCAACATAATTAAAAAACTTAGTTAATAAAATTTTGACTAACTAACCAACTTTTGAAATAACGGATAATGTTAAATTTAAATAATTATAACGATTAATAATTATTTTTCTTTTTTTGAAATATGAATTTTACACAAGGAAACGATGTATAAAGAAAAATAATTAATTCAGAAAGTTTGCAAGATATTATGTACTAGAATGCTTTTATATTTTTTTTTCTATATTTCCCATTTGTGTTTCTATTATTTACGAAACAATTCTGATTTTCGAAATATTTCAAATGTTGAAAGTAAATTTTTATACTTCATGTAGTGAAATTCAACCTACTAATCGAAAGTATCTCTTGGGATCACACCCATAATTCTTTTAAATAAAGGAATATATGGGCGTGATAATGTATATATATATATTCTTTTTTCCATATAAATACATTCTTTTTAATAACAAATATTGTTATTTTTTTAAAATGGTTGACATCTATAAAAATAACTCAAATTAAAAGAAAAAATAATATCTTAAAAGAAATTTTCAAATTATTTTTTTGAATGAAAAAATAATACAAACAAAGTACATTTAAAAAAGTTTACCTTTTTGAATATTTTTGAAATATAATTTTCAGCCAAAATATTTACACCTTAGAAGTCCTGTATATTTAATGAAATTATTTATTCATACAATATCTAATTAGATTTGTGATTTCCCTTTGTTATCATTAAATATGCATTTCTTAAAGAAAACTAAAAGTGATTCTGTGTCATTTTCAATTGTTAATTTAAAATTACTATTTCTCAACCTATTTTTTTAGTCTATAAAGAAATACCTATTCAATAATGATTTCCACCCAAGGAGGAATTCCTGCAGAATCATCTGAATAAGATATCTAGGCATCGAATTTACTCCGAATAAGCGCAGGTGTGGTGATGAAAAATGCATTTTTCCGTCCCACTTCAAGACAATTTTCTTCCTAAAATTTTTCCATTCTTATCTCCGGAAGAAAATATGCACCGCGTGCGTGCTTTAGTTATTTATTTATTTTTTTTACTGGAAATGTTTTCTAGGCTATCGTGTTTACGGTTCTCTCCTTACTAGCCCCCTTTTCCTCGGCGCCTTGCACTTTCGACCTGCACTTCGATTTCTACTTCGCTAAGCAATCTTCGGAGTATGGATGGGCGGTGCCAAAGCGGGACAGTACGACGGCTGGGTTGTCACATACACGCACACCCAAATGACACTGAAAGCGAAGCTAATGAAATTACAGCAGCAAAATTAATTTCTCTTTTCCAGTAATTAATGCCCCGGCGGAGTGAGAAGTTCTGTAACTTCCTGAGCAGAAATGCATTCATGCTTTTGGACCCTGTTGGAGAGGACGAAGAAACATTTTTCGCCTCCGGAGGTGGTATTCTCAGAAAACCTTTTTCTTATCTTGTCTTGTGTCCCATCGGGAACTTATTTCTCAAACTTCGTTTGTTAAATGAGTATTTCTAATGTTTTAATATTGATTTAATTACCGTATCTAAGCCCGAGAAATTTTTGGAGTACCTTGCCCAAATTATGTACACCAATTCTTCGCCAACGTTGTCGTTTGACTAACAGTGAAAGGGCATTTTTATATTGAAAGTAGCTTCCGAAAATTCGATTAGTTGATTAACTAATATTGACTGCAATTAATTAAACCTATTTTTTATGTTAAAGATTAAACCCTACTATAGAGTTCACTTTAGCAATTAATTTTTATGATAAAAATATCTACACTTTTTATTTAATTTTTACGCCTTAATATAAACAAGTTTTTATTATATCTCAATCAAAGTTGCGCATGTAAACAACAAGGATTCAATTATGTTAAAAGTGAAATGAGTGAATAAAGAATAACATAGCTTATATTCTATTCATTTATAATTATTCACCACTTTTGAGGTCATAGTTATTTTACACTTTATTTACTAGAAATTATTGCTTATATTATGCATCCTTATTAGTCTTGTTGATCTACTACTAACCATCAGTACTTTTACGATCGATTATTCGAGCTTAATATTCTACCATCCATTACAGTAATGAAGAATTAATAGAAATGACTATCCATCAGAATTGTCAGAAATTATGCATTGTTAAAGCATAGAACGGCATTTCAACTATAGTGCTTTTCATCAATTACATCATATATATCTATATATATGTGTGTGTGTGTGTGTGTGTGTGTGTGTGTGTGTGTGTGTGTGTGTGTGTGTGTGTAGTGTTATTATTTCTTCTTCTATTTTTGGATCTAATCTCAAATATATGCGATAATATTTTTAATGAAACTTTATTGTCATCAAAAGTGCCATAAATTATCTTTAATTTTCTTAACTTGTCTTATTTTAATTGATAAAATAAATCTATAAATTTAAATCAATAATAAGAAAATTTAATTTTATCAACGCAGCAATAAAAGGTACTTTGATAACGGGAATAAAAATAATCATAAATTACTGTCATAAATATTCCATTTGCATCATATATTGTTTTAAAATGTTCACGTTTTCAGAATTTACTAAAAATAATCAAATATTTTTTTTAACATTTTATAAACTAAACAGTTATCATTATTGATAAAACTTATTTAAACTTTATTTCTGGCGGAAACTTTTTAGCAATAGCATCTATTATCAGATGCATACGTATAATGTAAAAGCACGTTTTTTTTCAATGATTCAAACGTAAATATTGCTGTGTTTGGCCGTTTTATTTATTTATTTATTTATTTATTTATTTATTATTTATTTATTTTTTTGCCCTTAGTGACTTATGACCATAATGCTTCTTTTAACCGACGAAATCATCACCAAGCAATCTATCTTCATCTTTGTTGAGAATTTAGCTTGTTTATCACTTTTCAATTATGCACTATTTTTGTATGATTTAGCACAACTTAAATTTTTAAAAACTGAGAAGATTATTATATTATATTATTTTTGTTGCTCCGTAAAAAGACATACTATTTCTTTGGGATGAAAAGGGAAATATTATGGAAAATTTCCAATAAAATTATTCAATAACAATGATTGAACAGTAACAATCTTGAATGTAGTATCATAACTCGATTTTGTTATTTTTCATTATTATATACATCTTTTCTTTAAAAATTAGCGTCGTACTACTGTCATACGCAGGTGAAAAAATCCTATTAACTTATTTTGGAAATTCAGATTACTAGTCTATAAAAGTAAGTGATTAATAATAAAAATTACACCAGTAAAATTATTTAAATTAAGTTTTAATGTTATTTGATCATAAAAAATATATTTCTCTTCATATTTCATTATATTAATAATTATATACATATAAAAAAATCCTTACTGGTGTCGTCAAATAATTTAGAAATTATGCAACTAGTTTGGATGACTTTTAAGATGTTGAGTCTTTTTCATAATATTTGTTAATGTTATGAAAAACACTCAACGCTCATTTTTAATATTAAAAAGTGTGTATTTAATATTAAGCAATATATATATATATAATTATTGAAAAAATAGTTATTCTATTTCACCAATAAAAGAAAAATAGTATTCCACCAATAAAAGAAAAAAAAACTGAAGTTAAATCAAATCTAAGATTTTAAATTCAAAGATAAATAGCTATTATTATAAATTCAAAGGGCATTAAGCAAAAAATAAATTATTTCTATCCATATTATAATTCAATAAAATATTTCTGCGAAATGTTAAGTGCTCCTTTACTTTGAGATTTTTTCCCCCAAAACTTAGTGTAATGATTTAAATTAAGACTATTTGCATTCAGTCTGTGGCAACACTGAAAAGGTAATGAATTTGCTGGTATTAACATGATCACCCATGGTGATCACCCACTTAGTAAAGTTTGGCAACACTGTTGAAACACCTCGGAAATCTTCTCTAGTCCACTTTTTATGCTTTTACGGAAATAAATTTACTGTAATATGGTAAAGGTAAGCTTATTAGTTTACATTGCAGGCAGTTTCATGATTTTGATTATTACAAGCGATATTAATTTCTATTTTTGAATGAAGATTAAAAGCAGCTTTTGTTCTATTATTTCAATCGAAAAATATTGAGGAGTTTCTCCGTGTAATTTTTTGGAAAAAAATTTTTTTTCTGTATTCAATACTAAGGATTTTTACAAATTCTCAAAAACTATTGAATTCAACAATATTGTAACTATTGTTACTATCATTCTATCAAAATTATCAATCATGTACCATACAGTTTAATTCTTCCTAAACTAAATTGTTAGAATGATCATAAAGTGGCTGTGTTTCATAAGTATTTTCAATAAAAAAATCATGAATGAAAGAAATTGATGTTAAATGTAGCATCTGTTTTATTCTCAAAGATTAAACAATTTATATTTTTAATATTTCTAAAAAGAAATGAAGAGTGCTGATTTCAGAGTTGGCGTGATCTTAATTTCTGCTCATTTGACTTAAAACTTTGATCGTTTGCGAGCTGGCTCAAAATGTTTCTCCATACCAAATTTCATCACGATCGCAAAAGTCATTCTTGGTGATTTGATTTTCTTAAAGAATTTACCTTATGCTCATCAAAAGCTGATGCGCCAGAAAATGTGAAAAATCTACTTTAATTAAATAAAAGGTGCTTTACTAAAATTTCATAATCTAATGAATAAAAAGAGCTTTACTCAAAATGTTTCTCCATACCAAATTTCATCACGATCGCAAAAGTCATTCTTGGTGATTTGATTTTCTTAAAGAATTTACCTTATGCTCATCAAAAGCTGATGCGCCAGAAAATGTGAAAAATCTACTTTAATTAAATAAAAGGTGCTTTACTAAAATTTCATAATCTAATGAATAAAAAGAGCTTTACTCAAAATGTTTCTCCATACCAAATTTCATCACAATCGCAAAAGTCATTCTTGGTGATTTGATTTTCTTAAAGAATTTACCTTATTCTCATCAAAAGCTGATGCGTCAGAAAATGTGAAAAATCTACTTTAATTAAATAAAAAGGTGCTTTACTAAAATTTCATAATCTAATGAATAAAAAGAGCTTTACTACAATATAGATTCAACAGAAAATATTGTGACTAAATAATCGTCAATGATTATGATCAGATGTATGTTGGTACTATTTAATATCATTCTACCTTAAGAGAATCTATATGTTATTCTTATTACAACTCCATATAGTATGGTGGTCATTATGTCTCTTATTGTGATAGTAATGCAGATAAATATCTTTAGATCTTCCTTTTACATACTAACAAAATGATAATCATTGGGTATTTATTTGCATTACTTACGTATTTTTGTTAGAATTTATGTTGATGCTGCTTAACAGAGTTCTACCGTAAGGGGATCTATATTCTCTTTTTATTATAGCCACATATAATATGATGGTCATTATGTATCTTATTGGGATAATAATACACAAATAAGTATTCTTATATCTTCAATTTAAGTATTAAATAAAATGATATTCTTGAATATTTATTTAAGTTGTTTAGCTATTTTTGATTAATATTGCTCAACCGATATTCTAAGGTCACTTTTTATGTATGGTTGTGATATGGATGCGTAATAAGATACAGTGGATGTTTGTCAAAGGATTTTGGATACCTAAGTAACACATAATATTTACATTGCATCACGTAGATATAAATAACGGGTAATATCTAAATCTCATTTTGGAAAATACATCCTCTAAAAATTTATTTTTTAAAATGAGACTGTAGTTATCTATTTCACATGTTAAGATGAAATAAGTAACTTTGAAATTTGTCTAGAACATAGGTTCCATGTAGGCCGGTGATAGGTATGTGGGCCGGTGATAGTTCCCCCTAATCGGCTTGTACTAATTTCAAGGAGTGGTAATCTATACGTAAAAAATAAAGGACAGTGATATTGTCAATTAAAGCAAATGTTTTTGAGAACATACTTTATTGTTTATGCTTAAAGCAGTGAATATTGGGGATTAAGATCAAAGAAACGGCACATGTTTAATTATTCGTTTTATGCTACGTAGTGGACAACAAGCTCCCTTGATCAAAAGTTGTCAAACATATTTGAACATTCCCCGATGATAAATTTTCTGTGAATCAGATCTCCTTTTATGGTACGCAATTTAAAATGACATTTCTTCAAAAAATGAGCCAATTTTTCCCCCAACGTTTATTGATATCCTCAAAACATTTATTTAATACAGGTGGTTCTAGCTGTTCTGAAGGACTACATGGTATATTCAGACATATGACACCATTTCTTAACAATGTTTTGTATTAATACCGTTGCTTTTTACCAAGTTGGTACTCTAAAGAAGCTTTTCAAGTCCTTTCAAAAGCTCCAAGTTATCAAAGCTCTCGTATAATATACTTGCATCTTTTCCTTTATGTTGCATTTTGTTACATGTGCATTCTTCATTTTTTTTTATCTATGATTAATGACCATAGAATAAGTTTTGCAAACCTTTTGCTTAACGCCTTTGTGCGGTTTCTTTTTAAATTTTTCCCCAGACAAAAAACATGAATTGTTTAATCATTCCTTTGTTTTTACCTTTTAACATTTCTTAAAGAATATATTATAATTTGAAATTTAAAAACTACATCATATTGTTTTATAAATTGTGTAATTTCAACATTTTATATTAACATACATAAATTTTAATTTTAACATCCCATTGCATCGATAATATTTATTTATCTGATTTCATTTGAGTGCAGAAAAAAATTCAAGAAACCAAGATAGAATAACTTTAAATAAACCTGATGGGAAATTATTTTAATATCAGAAGCAAATTGTGATATAACGTAATTCAATAATTAAAGATTCACAAATTATAACTGTAAAATATTGGTTTACAAAGCTATCATAAAACATATTGTTATTTGACAGCTATCCATCATTAAAAAATATACAAGGTTTCTCATTTAAGAAAAACTCAAAATTCATATAAAGTATTTTTATTTTATAATCTTGCATCTTTAAAACCATTTCCTCTCATTCACTAAGATGTTAATACATTATAGTCAAAAAACCTTCGCATCCACTCAGCTATCCCTAACTTTATTAAATTCTCAAACTTCAAATAGTTCCCATCTTTAGGAAGTGACTCGCCTTTTCCTGCTCATTTTAACAGGAGAATAATATATTCCAGATACCGTCATAAGAGCTTCACTCTGAAGCTGATTAAACATGAACATATTGCAGCAATTACGCAAAAGCCTCTGGTAACTACCATTAGATCCCGAAGAAAGAACTTAATATCATACTCGTGCATCACCAAAACGGTGTTATAATAATTTTAACGCTAATGACTATAGTCTGGTCTCATTAAAAACCCCGATTTTCATCTTCCCAGAATCGGAAAAATTGTGCAGTTTCGGGGGCAGTCGCATTTTGTTTTCATTTCCTTCCTGCTATTATAAGCCTAATTACTAGGCAGAAGCCTGGTTATTATTTGGTTGCGCATGTTAAATCAAATGAGGTAAGTATGTAGCGATTATTGTCCAGAAGATACACGCGGCTCTCTACTCAATCTAAACTTCCCAGTTCATTGGATTTCTTTCGGAGAAATAGATAATCATTGTGAGTCTGCTAAAATTGTTTCTTTCAGATTTATTATTAAATTTGCTTCTTAAAGAATTTTATAAGCAGTTTCATATTTAGGAATATATCTAAGCTTTCTTGAATTTATCTTGGAAATAATAATTAATGTCGCATGTTTGTTGAACAACAATTTAACTAAAAAAATTTTTATATATTTAGTTAATTTAAAAGGTTTTTTTTAAAATCATTTTAACATAATCATTTAACATTATGTGTGTTTTAAAAAGTTATAATTTATAATTGATATTTGCTTCGAAATTTTTGTAAAATATTATTTGTCTAAGCTGAGAAAGATTGCATATATTTCACTGTATATTCTTAGTATCTAATATACTTTAAATAGTAGTTACTTTAGAAATTGTTGGTGGGTGAAGGATCTCGGTTGCAAAAAAGAGGAGCATGATATATAAAAGATATTATAACCTGTTACATATCAGCCTAAAACTGATATATATTCCTTACTTTTATGTAGTGTTTCATCTTAAAACTAGAGTCATATTTTAATTTCTAATATTATTTAGTTATGCTCCGATATATTCTTAAGCTATCAATACAAATACGAGATTTGCAAATATGACATATGAATACAACATCTAGAAATGAATATAAGTTTATTTAAATTAAACTAACAAAAAAAATACGTATAGAAACTAGATTTTTTGCCATTCACTTTATACATTATTTACATTATTTTGCTGAAGTTTAGCACATTGACGTCAAACTATTTTGCAACTTTGATTTAAACAAGCCGTTAAATTTTAATCATAAGATCTGAGCTTGAATGTTTAATTTATTTGTGTATATTGCTTTTGCACAGAAAATATCTTAGATGAAAACAAAAAAATAAGTTGTAACTTACATCATAATAAGGAAATGAAAGGATATTTGCGTTATATCATATTGTTATTAATATACAGCTTAAAATTTTGAAGTAATTCATTAATAATAAGCATAGAAACAATACTAAAAGCAAAAAAACTAACAACCAAAATTTTGTAAAAAAATATTAATTATAGAATTACAAGTTTTAGCAACATTATCGTATGAGGAAAATGTAAACAGGAAATCAAGTCTCAGTAACTTTTAATAAAAACAACAGTTGAATTTAATAATATACTTTACATAATAAAATATTTGAAATTTTTAAAACGAAAATCATATGAAAAAAAATATGTTACCTTAAAAACGTACAATTTTCTTAATACGTATCTTTATTTCTAAGATAAATTATTTAATAATTCGTAATAATATGTTTCATTAGCGCTTAGATTTTTATAACTTTCAAATATTAAAATTGTTTATTAATATTTATCCCTATATATAAATGATATAAATTTTTTAACTGTATTGCAGTAACAACAAAATATGCTTTAAACTACGAACATTCTAAAGATTAGGAATCAGATATATTAAATTATTTATATCGTAAAAAATGATTTTAAATAAGAATACAAATTATGAATGAATCATCAGTTCATTAATCTAAAACAAAAACCAACTTTTAAAAATAAAAATGTATATTTTTGGTTAACGATAATTGCGAAACTTTGCTGAAAAGTAATTGCTTTATTTTAAATAGTACAGCCAATTTAGACTTTGAAGTAGCTATTGACATCACCAATTAAACTCAACTCTGCAAACTATGTTAAAAGCCGATGATCGTTTAATTTAATGCTTACAGTCAGCATGCCTATTAAATTTAGTTAATTATCACAACTACGATATTTAGTAGCGAATTAAATATTTTCAGAAATCAAGTTTGGATGAAGGTTTAATATGTGTTTATCGATCTTAGTCTCATCACGCGTAGATTGATTTTATTTAAACTCAAATATTTTAATAATTAGCACTAAAACTCAAATAACTTACTAAAATTACTTTAACTGTATGTTGTTTTAGCTTACTAACATTTTTATAATGAAATGATAATTCACCACGGTGAAAGAGATATTTAATTTTTTAACTGAAAACAGAGTTAAATGGAATACAAAATGTATTATTCTCAATTTTTATACTTTTATAACAGAAGTTAAAGTAATTTTGTGTTTTGTAGATTGTAAAGTAAAAGAATAACCATGGTCATTTGATTGGATAAATTAAATATAGTTACAAAATTTTTAAACATTTCTTGGTAAAATTGTTTCAAATATTATTGTCACAAAGATATTTCTCCAAGCAATTTAAGGATAATTTTTTACAAAAAGTATTGGTATTCGATGTCATAATTAATAACTTCTTATTTCTTAATTAAATTTAGTTAATTTTAAGTTTGGAATTATTTTTAAGATTTCAATCATTTTAATTCAAAGGTTATGTTCTTTTGGAAACACTGAAATTCAAAATCATACAGCATTTTTTCATAACTTAATGTATAGGACAATAAACAAAATCTTTTGTACATATTTACTTTAACTTTCATTTCGCATGTGTTAAGACACACACTTTCTTACCCTTACATACATAATTTACCCTTCCATATAAACTGTCTAAATTAATTAATAATTCAAATTATTGGCTATTTTTATCACATTATAACAGTTAAACTTTAATTAATTGACAATATGTGCATTAACTTACAAAAAATCTTCCAAGTTATAGTCTTTTAAACACTGATTTTATTTATTTCAGAACAGCATTTGCTGTTCTGAAATACAAAAGTTTGCGGAATAAAACATATTTTTCTATATTTAATATATTCTAATATTGCCAAAGTATTTTATTGCTTATTATAATATATATTTGTAAAATGTAATTAATTTAGCATTTGTAGTTAAAGGTAAATATTTTATGTTTTTACAGAAAAGGATTATTTATGTTTCTTTTTTCTATTTGCACAGTATCGATAAATATCTAGATTAAAGTGAGTAAAAAATCAATTCTCTTGATGCACTAAAACTCAAATAACTTACTATAATTCCTTTAACTGTATGTTGTTTTAGCTTACTAGCATTTTTATAATGAAATGATAATTCACCATGGTGAAAGAGATATTTAATTTTTTAACTTAAAACAAATTAAATGGAATACAAAATATATTTTTAGTCAAACAAATACATAAAAATTCTCAACTTTAAAAATTAAATATAGTTTTACACAACCTGTATCCAAATCTTAAATATATATCAAATCAAGCATTACCAAAGTTTAAAAAGCACTGCCTTTTCACCAATGCACAAAAGTGCTTTCAAAACTACAGACTGATTTAATGAAGGAATTGGTCAAGTAAATTCAAAAATTAATCAGTTTTAATGTTTTATTGAAAATTTACATTATAATCATTAAAAATACACTAATTCAAATTACGAATTCTTAGTTTTAATATATTCTCTTTCCTATCACGCAGACAGTCGTCAGGCGGCTTACGACGGACATCAGCTAGCAGCAGTTGACGGGTGTTCAGGTCACTGCAGAGATTGCGAGTTCCACATGGAAGTCATCTAAGATTTATGAGATTGAGTCCGATTCACCTACTCGCATATTCCAGGAGACAATATACATGTCCGTCGCTCCTCCCGGAAGCTGATATCTGATTTATGAAATGACGTCATTCATCCCTCATATACATACAGCAACCTCATGTTTACAGTGACCGCCTTATAACGTTAAATATCTGCAGAAATGGATACAATCACCTCAATATTCTCCATTTATCAGTTCAGGCTTGGTAGTTAAGACTTTCGAAGATAATTATTTAAAAGCATTTATATATTCATGTTAATAAGAGTTAATGTTGAATTTGTCTGCTTCAGTGGTTAAGATTGTAGAAAAGAGATTTTTATTTATGGATGCATATTTGGAGAAATGTTATGTTCCATGTAAAGTTTTTAGGGATGGTAGGGTTACCAAAATCAATAAACGAAACTACAAATTATGTTTGCTTTTCTGGTAAATTACTGGGACCTTGTTTAATTTATAATTTATTCAATTTATACTTACTTTCCATTAATATCAAATCTTGAGAAAAAAATTAGGAAGAGAATGAGCAAAATTGTAATTTCTTTAAATACATATTTGCGCATTATTTTTTATATTATATTAAAAATATGCTTGCTTTGCAGTCATGGTATATACATTTGCTTTTTACTTTTACTAATTTTGGTAAATCAATGAAGAACTAAAGATTTAATAAATTTGTAGATTGAAATAAATCTTTAATGGAGTTTCAGAAAATTTGACTAAACTATATTGTTGAAAGTTCATTCGAACTAAGTCATCAGAAACTGCTGAGAAAACCTTTTTAATTAAACTATTGACCTAAACAATTAATTTAATTTAATTTAAGAGAATTTTGAGGCCAAATTTTGATAATTAAAAAGAACGTAACATTATTAATATGCTAAAATGTTACCAACATCTTAAGTAATGTGTTAAATGTCTGTTAAAACATTGTTAATCAGACTGTCTACTTTCTTAAAGAATTTGCGTCTTATAAACCAAACTAAAATTGAAGTAAGTAATTTGAGTTTTAGGAAATATTTTAACACACAGAATGTTATAGGTCTTGACTAAAAATTTTGACTTTTATAGTTCATGCCTTAAGCATTTCTTTGCAATGAATGACATGTTAGTGACTAGAAAGTCACTCCTCTACTATTCATCAGATTTTATTAGTTGTTGCAAATTTCATTAATAAATGCTGATAAAAATAAAGCTTAGTTTCTTAATCAATCAATGCATCAAAACTTATTTCCATAACAAATTGTAATTTCTAAACTTATGGATTAAGTCACTTATGAATTTCACTGAATTTTGTAATTAATTTCTACATTTAAAGCAAAACCTTATAATAAAATGTAGCCATTGCTTAATAAAATCTTACCTCGATAATCAAATGGATGTGATGAACTGTCACAATAGCTATGTCTATATCGCACCGTGATTCCAGCGTAATTTTCTGTCTTTAAAAATCATTGGTTATAAATGCTTTTACAAAGGGTTTCAGAATTCCCTTAGAATCTCTAATAATTTGTACATTAACTACATAATTAATGGATGCCGTTTCGTATATTAATGGACGATACAAAGATCAGAGAGAAAGAGAGTATTATTTGCGAAAAATCATTCTCTTCTCTTTGCCACTGATTCAAAACTTTCTCCCTCGCAATATTATTTCGTATAATGACCATCTGCCCTTTGTAAAAACGACCATTTGAGATAATTTATATTAATTATTTCAAAACCAGGCTAAGAGCGTAATGTGTGCTTACTGCTTTAAATAAACTTATAACATACAATGTTCGTAACGCTACTCGCCCTAAGTTTCTAAAGCTCCACTTGTATAACCCTTTTCCTACAAACATTATGTTTATCAGTCGACAATTTATTAGTAAATTCGCATCGCAAATAACGCCTATCATTTTATATTTCAAAATGTGCCACAGTTCATTACGACGTCATATAAATGCATTACATTGATTATGAATGTTATATTCATGGCTTAGAATATTATTAATTATCCCCATGGTAATTTTAAAGTTACGTTTCAAATGATTGTAACTTAGTTAATACATATTCTCTATTATTAAATTACTGTTCATTTCAGGAGCATGATATAGATTATCCTGCTTTTTGAAAGAAGTGGCACGTCAGCAATAGCGTCGCACTTGAGAAAAACTGCCTCAAGCATTTAAAAGCTATAAAGAACGCAATATCCACAGAAAGTTATTTTCTGGGAGTAATGCCGTGGGCATCGTTTTCAAAGTCTTTCTTTTTATGTTTTTTTCTTAAATGGTATATGACCTGCCACATAATTTAAGAAAAAAAATGACTGAAATGAAAGTGTAACTTAAAACGAAATATAAGTAAGAAATATTGAAAATATTGTTAACAATACAAATGCCTTTATTTTACTATGAAGTACGCGTATCTGAATAATATTCGTACTATGTTATAGACAAGTGTTTCTCAACCACGGGTCTGCACGAAATATTTACCGATCTATGAAATATCGAACAGTCTGTCAAAAATCCAAAGTGTCATCGGCAGACAACTGATGTTAAAGCAGCACCACCTTACAATAAGAATAGCTTACTAGTTTAAAAAATAATATGATAAAAAATATAAGAAACTTTCAACTATGTACCTCATCCTCATTCATAAATTGCATTACCGCATTCGTTTACACTAGTTAGTGTGCCTCTGCCTGCCTTGAGCATCGCTGATTACTTGAATTCTGAATATTTGTCTTAATAATTTGTAAAATTATTTTAAATCTCTAATTATTCCTTAAAATTATTTTTATCTTTTTGATTTATTTATACAAAAAAATTGTGGCAGTGTGTCAAATTATCAACGGTCGCTTACGGGTTAGCGAAAACGTGTGAAAATATTTGACCGTCTTTGCAGTAACTCCCATTGAGAAACACTGTTGTAGATTCGTTATAACAAACTACTAAAAGGACAAAACAAAAAAATTACCATTTTATTTTTGCTGAAAATAATCACATTAAAAGTGCATCAAATGCAAAGTCTTCTGAATCCAGTTCTTCACTATTTGAATTAAAAACGCATTAAAGCATTAAATTTTGACTTAAACAAAAGTTTAAAATCTTTAAAGTTTATCGAGTTATCAAACAAATCTTCTTGTGATAAACCACTTTTCCTGTGAATAAATGATAACATTTTTGAGTTGTGATATTAATTCAATGTTTTTACTATATTTTATATTTATTTTATCCATCCATTTTACTAAAATGATTTTAAAATGCGTGTATGAAGCCGAATGACTAAAAATTAACTTTTGGAAATTATAACAGTTGTTAAATAATATTTAATCAATTTTTCGTAAAATCAATTTTAATTCAATCATTTATATGACAGATTTTTTTTTATCTATTAAAAGATTTTTAGAATATTACTTAAATTACAGCTTCTGAGTATGTTATATTTCATAGTACATCTTTTTTTAAATGTTTTCTACATTTCGATTCAATATTTATGTTTTATTAATTTTAAATATTAAATGAATTCATCTCTGAGCAATATATTCCATCAATATTATTTAATAAAATTCATTTGATGTGCAATTGTCATATCATACTTAACTGCGTAATTAACAGAACGAACAAACATTGTGTTCAAATTTGAACGTATCATACATTACTGAGGAGGCTTTTGTGTGTTGTGTTCTCATCTGTTATACAAAAAAGTTATTCAGCAATTAGCGATGTACAAATAATAGAAAAATTCGTTAATTCCGCTTGTCTTATGTAATTACAAAGTAAAACCGTTAATAGAAAATGGTTTCCAATACTAGAAATAATCACATGATTAGTGTCCAGCTGCTTTTGTGATTGAAAAATTATTGAATTTTCAAGAAAGAAAAAGTTTTTTTTTTTTTTTAAATTGGCTACTTGCCTTTAAATTAAAAGATATTTTCAATTTTAATTGTTCTCAATTCTTCATATTTTCAAAAACGTAAATAATTAACGAAAATCTATAAAAATTAATATATATTAGAAATTTTTCAAATATAAATTACGACAATCATTAAAAACAAGCATATGAAGAAACAATAAAATAAAATGAAATACTTCATATAAATATAAATATATTAATACTTCAAATATAAATATTTCATATTTCAATGCATTTCTCCAATTATTGTTGAATATTACAATTTAAATAGTTTACTTAATTATCACATGTCTAGACGGTGAATTTGGATTATCGCTAACATCTGTCATATGCACGTACATGTGCAGGGATTTACAATCACTGAAAATCAAATAAATAGATTTTCGATTTACGCTGCATGCTTAATATTCGGGAACACAGGATTCAAAATTTTACTATTCGTTGAAAGTTGAAATTCTGTAATGAGGTATCTTTAATTGACATAAATTCATATGGATAATTATTCCGCTTTACTTAATACTAATTAAATAATCTTTAATATTATGTACAGTATTATAATTAATATAAGCATTATATTAATTCCAAATAAAGTGTTGATGGATTGATGATTCACAAGTTTCATCTTAAAATTACATTATTCTGTTCTGCAGCATCATTAGTGTATACTGCTGAGATAATCTTATATTGTTTTTTCCCCTT
Organism: Latrodectus elegans; assembly: GCA_030067965.1. Classification (NCBI taxonomy): domain Eukaryota; kingdom Metazoa; phylum Arthropoda; class Arachnida; order Araneae; family Theridiidae; genus Latrodectus; species Latrodectus elegans. Next base: position 21,546,923 of record CM057816.1, read on the forward strand.
GGCTTTCTGTAGCGAATAAATTCTTGCAACATGGGCTAAAAATCAATAATTTTTTTGGAGGTAAAAAATCAATTTGTGATTCCAAATTATGATAAAACTCACTCCGTCTGATTGCTCCGTGACACTTCTAATCCCAAATCAGCTTACCAAACTCACCAAAACGGAACACCCCATATGATTCCAGCAGCTACCGTTTTTGATTTCCCCACTTCCTCTTTCTCATCAAGGTACTGCAGTACCCTAGGGATGACTTCTTGCAACTACAAAATGACCAACAACAGGGATTAAAGGAAGGGAGAATCCCCCTTCTTCCTCGCCAAATAAGGGTTTAGCTGAAGGTCATCAGAGAATAGGGGGATGTGTCACGGTTGCAGTAAATAACTTAAGACTCTTGATGATGTTTTGTGCTTTAAGATGTAAATTTATGCTAAATTTACAATTGAGAATAGTATAACGAAATAATTTCCTTTTGTTTGATATCAATTTAACAATTCTTTTGCGTCTTTCTATCTGAATTAATGTAATCTCTTAGTATACAGGAAGCATAAATTCAACATGCTTTGGAATCCTAATTTTAAAAAAATCAATCCTCAAAATTATAATTTCTTAGAACTTCTATTAGTCTCAGGCCTCTTGGATGAATCATCGAAAGCAAATGAAAAAAAATTACATTCAAAACTAATTACTAAGCAAAAAATTAACTAAAAATATGAATTATAAATTTTATTTTTTATTAAAAAAATAACAAGCATTATTATTATACCATAAATTAATGCGCAGATGTGCCTAACCTTAAAATTATATAGACTATTAAAAAAAGTGATGAACATAAAAATTTAAAAATGTTTGAAAATCTAGAACAAATATACATATATACATGCACAAACACACACACACACACACACACACACACATATATATATATATATATATATATATATATATATATATACATACATACATATATACAGAGAGAGAACATTTAATTCTTAGCTTACAAAATTAAATATTTAATGCTTCTTTTTGAATCATATATTTTATTTTACTTTACAAATATAAAGTTAAAAATGACTAAAACAAAAAATACTTGGAAATTTAATTTTTATTCAAAATAAAATTATAAAAATGAAGCATTTATATTATTTAATTATCATTTGTAGAGGGAATTTTTCTCCATCCAAAATATTTCGACTGTCATGAAAAAGAATTATTTGTTAATCAAATTTTATTTTGAAATTTAAGATATTAAATAAATTACATTTATATTTATTTATACTATTAACTATTTCAAACTATTTTTACATTAAAGTCGACTAACTTAACTTAGATCTTAATCTACTGATTGTATATTTTTTAAATACATTTCAAATGTAGACACAAAGAAAAAAAAAAACACATACTTTTTTTACATAAATTCCGTTGTATTGTCTTAAGTTTTTCTAAGCGTACAATTTTTATAACTATTCTCCTCTCTCTAATTAAGACGAAATTTAAGTATGAAGAATAATTTGAGCTGCAATTTAAACTTAAGACAAGCACATGAGAAATAATTTAATCGTTTTAATGTGTGTGTTGTGTGGATTTTTAAATTATCTAAATAGCGTTATCTTCCCAAGTGCAGTATTATGATATTTAGAAGTATTCTGAGAATAGTTTAGTCATAAAATTAAAAGAAATATTATAAAGTTAGATTTTAGAACCATTAACTGTGATAATTAAAGTCCTAGATGATCATAGCAAACATTATTTTCATGAGTTTTTACAAAAAAGTTTTACAAAATAAGGATCTTTATTGCTGAAAAAATATTTATATACAATTGGTTATAACTTAATTAAAAATCATAGATAAAAGATTTCCAAATTGAATAAGCACTTACATCACTTGTATGTATTTTTTTCTAAATAGGATTTATAATTAATTGTCATAAATGTGTTCATATAGGAAGTAAAATGATGAATATTGTATGAAATACCAAGTTTAAATTTCAAAATATTTATGAAAATAAAATCAACTAGGCGGGCTTAAAGAACGCAATGGCATAGTTAGGAGGTTAGTTCGCTGTCCGAAGACAATGTCTTCAAATCTCGATTCAACCGAAAATCCGTTATATTCATTAATAGCAATCGAAGCACGTAATTTATATCGTAGTCGCAGTGTCCTCCATAGAAAATAATGATTCTGAATGTGACATGCGAAGTCTGTGGCGGTCTTCTACTTGGTCCTTACTTCTAAATCATGACAACTGACCGACTTTCCGTACCATGATGTCCTCCTCACTGGGTGCCCTGCATGCTATCGTTTCTGTTCTCGTGTAGTGATCGTCCGGCAATATTATGTCAAGATATAAATCCTGACATATATTGCTGGACAGTACATAACAACAACATTTATGCTTTTCATAAATTAACTATCGTAAATATTGTATCATAACATGAAAGAAAATATTTTCTCATAAATATTCATGATTCTTTGAAATTTGAAAGATTGAAAAGTTCTTTAAAATTTATAAATTTTAGTATTAATGTAAAGGATAAATATCGAATGATGGTAAGTAATTTTTCAATCAATTTTTACGATAGGAAATAACATTTCATTATATTTTATATCTTTATATAAAACTATTGAATATTCTGAAGAAATTTGATATAAGTAGTAAATGTTAGTTATTTGATGGCTATGATGTCTTCGCTGAAGATTGACTTAGTGATACAACAGCCATGGGAATCGAAGATCAGTGTAACAGGTGTGTTATCAATATTTGTAGTAGGTATTGTTATGATGATGCTTCCCCTATGATACGTAGTGTTTACCATCTACAGAGTGAACGCGACAGCTTATCTTTTCCTTACTTTCCTTTCCTGTATCTCATAGCTTTATGTATTAACTGAATGCTATCTTCATAACTTTCTTTATCGATCAAATTCACAAATGATTAACTAAAATTATACATGATTATATAAAGTGATACTTTACTTTAACCGTGTAAAGCAAAGTTATATATCAATGAATTGAGACTTTCTCCTCCAACTCAATGATAAAGCTAAAAATGGAGGATGAAAATATACTTAAGGTTCTGGAATCTATTCCAAAACATTAAGCATACTGAAATGAAATATCATAGTTGGGAAATAGATATATAGTGATATCGCACCGATCATACACCTACAAACATTATATCAAAATGATTTACAGTATGTTATGTGTACGAGTTAAATATCCTCTGTCAATCTCACAAGTGCTTTTTAATTTCTCTGTTATGATAAACATTTATAGCGATACTTGATCACTTTATAGTAAATACGGACAAGCGTGTAATGATGGATAAAATATGATCAGATTTTCTTCTAATGTTTCATAAATTTTTCTTTATAATTAAGGCCAGTAAGATGTCATTTAATAATTTATGAAAATCCCGAGTCTTGTTTACATTTACAAGCACAATTTGCTGAATGCAATTTACATGCAATTAATTTTTTAAATAAAAGTATTTGCTTATATCTATTTTTAATTAACAATATTTGTACAGAAAAACAAGTAGTAAAAATTCCTCAACCAAATAACTTTTCAACAAGTATTTATAATCAAAAAGTATGAATATTTTAATCATAATTTAAAAATGCATCTTAAAAAATAAAAATAAATCAAATTTCATTAATACTCAAATTTTCAGTAAAAGGAGTTTTAAAAAAATCCATAAAGATTAAGCATTTTTATTAATATAATCTCATCAAGAATTAGTATAGTTTTAGAAAATAATTTTTTACTTTTTGGTATAGTTATTAACTTGTAATTCATTATTAGAAAATTCCCTTTCTAATTACATTTTACATCGAAAGAATTTTATTCGTTGAAATAATTGATATTTTTATTTATAACAACTTCGTTATAAAGATACTGTGAAATAACAGCAAAAGAATATTCTCAAAACTCACTTTTTAAAGCCAGCTTTCTTTTTCTTTCAATTCATATTTTAAGACTAAAAAATAAACAATCTTTATAATCCCGTTATTCTCAATAAATTTCTCCTTCCAGAATAAATATTTGAAATATAATACACAAAAGTTTAGGGAATTCCAAAAAAAAATAAATAAATAAATAAACGCTTCCAATTTGTTATCATTAATTACGTTGACTACATTTTTTCTCTTCTTAAATCCAATATTCATCACCAAAAAATACATCAATGTAAGGAATTCATGTAATTTTTAAAATCTAAAGAAAACAATTTCCTCTTAGTTATGCGAAAGTCTTCAATAAAATTGTTTATTTCATCTAAGTAAAAATTCTGCTGTTTTTTAGGAATCATGTTTACAAAAAAAGTAACATTTTAACATTCTCTTGAATTAGAGATTTAATATTAAAAATATTATTATAATATACCAAAATTTATTATAAATAATACCCAAGCAAGATTAATCAATTAAATTTCCAGAAAATCTAACAAAATCTTATATTATCTAAAATACAAAATGAGAAATTTCTTCAGTTACAAATATTTCAAATTAAGAACTCTGTGACTTCTTGTAAGTATGACGCAGTTATAATGGATCTGAATTGAGCTACAAAAGCAAAATCACCACTTAATTGAACGCACACACTATAAGGACAGCATTCTTTGACAATATTTGTTCATGAACTACAGTACACTGCTCGGGGTATTTTGAGGGGCATTTGTTTGAGGTAAATATAGTGTAAGGGCGTTTGCCTTCCTAGAACCTTTGTATTGGTTGATGAATGTTTGTATTCTCCTTAGATATTATTCCCTATAACTCAATATGAAATGTATTTGATTTTGAAAAATGTAAATGAACATTCAAAACACATGATGATTGAAAATTGCTTTGACTAGATTATTTTTAAATTAGCCCAATTTTCGATTTTGGAAAATGAAATATATATATATTTCATTTTTCAAAATCGAAAATTGGGACACATTTAAACATAATCTAGTCAAAGCAATTTTATAGTATATATATATATATATATATATATATATATATATATATATATATATATATATAATATATATATATATATATATATATATATATATATATATATATATATATATATATATATATATATATATATATATATATATATATATATATATATATATATATATATATATATATATATATATATATATATATAATATATATATATATATATATAATATATATATATATATATATATATATATATAATATATATATATATTTTAAATTACGTCCTTTCGAGCATAATATGTCTTGCAGTCCAATAAAGAAAAGAAGTATCTCTAGGAGTGGAGAGTGTCTTCAAATGTAAAGAAGAGCGAGCTTCCTGCAGGGAAGAACATTTCCAAAGAGGCTCGCCATCCATGTCAACACGTTCCCTGCATAAAATGCAGTCGGGTGAATCAACAAGCCCTATGTGATATAGATGTTTCTGGAGAAAATCATGCCCAGTAAGTAACCTGAAGTAGGAGAACCCTATAGATCTAGGTAGATTCTCTGGGGATACATGAGCTCAGCAGTGTCCTCCAAGAGGCATCAACTGCATTCTCTTTGTAATAAAATTTTCGCTGGTGATGCATAACCCGTTTTAGAAGGAGTTTGACATTTCTCAGGCCAGTAGGAGTATCTGGAGGGTTTTAAAAAGAAGCCTCTTTCGCGAGACTGTCTGCTTTTTTATTACCAGGCAAACCGCAATGGCTAGGGATCCATTGTAAAGTAATTTCTTTTCCCGCAGACAGTAAAGTGTTAATGATGGTATTACAGTTAAATCCTATGGATGTAGGTAGGAGAGTATAGTTTGCCACTGTATGAATGGCAACCTTGACAGTCAACAAGAAGGACAAATTCCATTTCCAAGAAATCTAAAATTTTTTTGGAGAGCCATGTAAATTGCATACATTTCTCCGTCAAAATTGTTTGAGTTTTTTTCACAAAGGCTCTTTGAGTTGGAAAAATTTGGAGACGACACCAGCTCCCACTCTCCCAGTACTTCTCTCAGCTGATCCGTCGGTATAAATGTACATCCAATTGTCGAGTGGGTATCTCTCATTAATAATAGCAAGAGCAGCAGCCCTGAGTTCTTCCTGAGGGGATACTCCCTTCTGGACAGGAAAGATGAGGTCGAAAACAGGGGTGGCATATTTCAGCATACATGGTGTCTGGCTGTAAGGGCTCTATTACTTGGAGTGCCAAGTGAGCTGGAAATTCTCTAGAATTCTGATAAAAATGTTATTTGTGTTTTTAGTCTCAGAGTGCTTGGTCGATACTTAGTCCAAAAACCATCCCTATGTAGTAACCTTTAACCAAGAACCAAAGTAGCAAAAACTCTCCTGTCGTGCAAACAGTCAAGGCCAGTCTGAAGTTCCAAAGCTGGTATTGGAGTTGAGAAGGCTCTCCCAGTGATAAGCCTAAGAGCACTGTTTTGAGCAACATTGAGTTTCGATAAAACAGTATCTGAGGCAATGATTAAAATTTCGGCTCCATAATCAAAGACCGGTTGGATGAAAGAGTTAAAAGTCCTGACGAAAACATCCTGAGTGGCATCCAACTTAACACTAGCTAGTCTTTTTAATAAATATTTTTTTTAGTCGGCCTGAGATATTTTCAGCAATTTTTGAGGCCTGTTTGTTATAGGTGAGTCTTGGGTCTAAAAGAATACCGAGGTCTTTAGCACAATCAGTTCTCTGAAGTGGTTTGTTATCAAAGTTTAATATAATCTGATGCAGTTTAGTACTCAAAGTAAAAAGCGTCTTTCTCTTGAAGACTTTTTCTTAATGAAGGCATCTTCAACTTCTAAAAACTGCACTTTTAAGTACAAGAACAACACCAGTCTAAAAGTAATTTTTTGGAATGCTTGTGGCCTTACTCAGAACAAGTTCTCTGAGCTTAAAATCATTGTCCATCAAGTGAAACCAGATGTTGTAGGCATTGCCGAAAGTGATTCTGCTGCCGGTAATTTAAAATTATATCGTATTAACCAGTATCAGTCTTTCCCTTTACCACGCTCAAGACAAATAGCCTCTGGGATATTAGTTTTTGTAAAGCGATTCCTTATAGCTGATACATTACAGGAACGACCATGATCTATTAGAGGCTTTTGAAATCCGCGCGTGTTTGGAAAAACAATGAAGCTTTTCGTATCACCTTTGTTTATAATCCTCCTAAGAATATATGTATAAATATGTATATATACATGTATGTATATATATGCATATATATATACATGTATGTATATATATATATATATATATATATATATATATAGATATATACATACATACAATACAGATACGCTGGAAAGTAACAGGTTCTATAGCTTGAGGAATAAATGACATTCAATCAGTTGTAAATAGTGCATTGATAGGAAAATTGACCCCAACTTGTCTGGTGGTCAGTGAGCCGAACTGCGAATAGGAATGTTTGAATCCAGGTTTGGTCATGGATGTACTTTCTCTCTTTATCAATCCCGTCTTTGTCCTTTCCTTATATGAATGTGTTGTGAATGGTTGCCTACCCTATAAATGAATACCTATGACATGATTGTAGTGAGGAAGTCGAACTCCACACCTAAATATGGTTCAGTAGGAAAAGTGGAGCAACGCACCCCATAATGCCAGCCTAGCAACATGGGGTGTGACAACCGCCAATAAACCCAACAACAATAAAAAAATTAATTCATTCCAACAAATATAAGAATTTTTTATTTTGAAAAAAAGGTTTTCAATAAAGACACTTGAAAAATTTCAAACATTTATGTTTATGCACATTCCATTAAAAATTAAAACTTCAATATATAGTAATTTCTTCTTAAGACTATAGGTAAATATTTTTCTCTTTTTTGCTATAAATATGTTTTGCTATATAATGTCTTTTTTCTATATATGATTCTCATTTTCATTACAATGTTATAGTGAATATTTGATAAAAAAGCAAGAATATGTTTGATAATTAGACTTTATTAAATAAAAATACATATAAAAGGGTGTATTGAAGTACGAATGAAAAAACAATTTTTTAATACTTTTTAAATAAATTTATTTTAAAATGATAAATTTCAATGTTTCTTAATATGAAAATTTTAAGTTGTTATTTTAAATCATTGTATTTCTATGTACTGATTTTATTAAACTAATTGTCAATGTGATAAAATAAATTCTTCTTTCTATTAACTATCCATCTATCTATCATGTCTATTATTCTTTAAAAATTATTATTTCTCTAGACTATTTTCAAAAATGCAACCTTATTATCTCTGGATTTTTAAAAACATCAAAAAAGTTATGAAAGATTCAATGTATTTCCCAATAAGATTGTTAGATTTTTAGTATGAGGAAAAAAGAGCAATGTGAGAATACGGAATGTTTTTGATACAAAAAATTAAATTGGAAAATCTACTGCTCGGAAAATATGATGGAAGATAATTTAAATTTAGAATGTATCTATCAATAAAAGTTTTATTAAATTCTATTCCCAAATTTTATTTAAAAAAAAAATAATTTCATTTCAGTTGTAAATATTTATTCTACTGATTTTGTAATAAAATATACTACATAATATTAAAATAGTTCCTCTAAATAAACTTTGTTTCGAAGAACATTTTACCTAATTTTCAAAGAAAAAAATCGCAATCTATGTGAATAAATTAAATAAATCAGAAGTAAAATTTCAAATCTTGTTATAAATATAGTGATACATTCCAGTAGGATTTTAATTTATTTTGCTTAAAATATATTTTAATGAAAATCTTGTGTCACCTCTTCCATTTCAAATGCATAATAATTTTTAAAATAATTATTATGAATCATAAAACATTTTAAAGTTATATTTATTTAATATTTTGTAGAATAGCAGCAATGAAGATGCTAACATTAATCGAGTAATGGCAGTTTCAAATAATAAAATGCCAAATTATTGTGCATTATTTTCAGTAATTCAGTGTAAATACCCATTGTAATAGAGAATGACAGTAAATTCCGCAAAATTTTTTTATAACTAAGCAATGTTCAAAAATGAAATGAAATAAATTCTGTAAAACCATATACTTAATTTTTATCCTTCATGAAATGCAATGCAAAATATTCACTTCGATCATAACATGTGAAACAAGGTAAATCCGTTATTAGAACTATGTTTTCTCAAAGAACTGGTTCTTTATACTAAAATATCAAACACTACGAAATTATTGAAATTAATTTTAAAACAAACAGCGTTTTAGCTGAAGAAAGTCCCGAGTATACACGGTGCCTCAAAACGACCGCATAAGCTCTGCACAGCTAGATTCCTCGTTGGGAGTACATAAAAACTGCCCAAAGAAGCGTTTCTGTACAATCCATAGTTTACGAGAAAAATACGAAAAACAAAGTATGACGTCACTGCGGGTGCAAGGAAAAAAAAAACACTTTATTGAACATATCAACAGCAGTATATGCACAATTTAATACAGGTGTTCTAAATGTCCGCTCTGAATGTCGAGGCAGGCTTGAGCACGTCGAGAAATGGCTGTCATCACAAACTGCAGCATAGCGGGGTCCACCGAACTATAATCAGCGTTTAGACGAGCAACTAAGTCCGTTGGTGTTGGCTCTAAGTCTCGATACACCAGTTCCTTGAGATGGACTCATAAGAGAAAATCCAACGGGGTAAGATCTGGTGGACATAGAACCGGACCCTCACGACAGATCCAGAGGCCGGGGTATTCCATATCCAACCAATCATGTACAGGAGCATGGAAATGCGCCGGAGCCCCATCATGCTGGAACCAAAAACATTTCAATTACATCGATCTGACATCAAGTGCATGTCGTAGTAGTCACGAATGGAATACTTCGCCACCATACGAATACTACCGGTATCTGCAAGATGAGGCCTTTTAAATACCAGTTTAACGACGGCTTAATGTCATTAAATAGCACGCGCGCATGCATGACTCAATATACGCGGCGAATGTTTTAAACATTATCATCTGGAAAGATATGCAAATACTGATGTTGATATGACCAATAAAGTGTTGTTTCTTGCATCAGAAGTGACATCATGCTTTGCTTTTCGTATTTTTCTCGTAAACTATAGGTCATGCAGGAACACTTCTTTAGGCAGTTTTTATTTACTCCCAACGAGAAATCTAGCTGTACAGATTTTATGCGATCATTTTAGGACACCCTGTATATTTGGTAGTATAACAGATATATCAGAATAAATATAATTTTTATTGCATTGGTTTTTTACTTTTTAAATATGACTAACTTCTGCTGCGAAAATTAACAGAGATTCACTTATCCAAAAAAATCAAAGAGCCTGTTTTAGATAAGTAACACAATTTGGTAAAATATTTGAAATCAGAACTTGATTAACTTTAATATCTTTTTTATGAGAAACCTCATAATTAACAGAACATTCATGCATTAGAATAGAAGAAAGTTAGAAAATTCTGAATTACTTATCTTGGCATAGATGCCTTCAAATATCTTGACATATCCTTACCTTGACTTATATGCCTTCAGATATCTTGACATATATGCCTTCAGATATCTTGACATATATGCCTTCAGATATCTTGACATATATGCCTTCAGATATCTTGACATATATGCCTTCAGATATCTTGACATATATGCCTTCAGATATCTTGACATATATGCCTTCAGATATCTTGACATATATGTTTTCAGATAACTTGACATATATGCCTTCAGATATCTTGACATATATGTTTTCAGATAACTTGACATATATGCCTTCAGATATCTTGACATATATGCCTTCAGATATCTTGACATATATGCCTTCAGATATCTTTACATATCCTTATATTGACATATATGCCTTCAGATAACTTGACATATATGCCTGCAGAAAATTTGATTCAACTTACTGTAAATTTCATTAGTATAATTCATTTTCGTAAAATTTGTTTGGCAATTTTTTGGACTGTATTTAAGATCTTCTTTTTGACCAATGCATTTAATAATAAGATAAAAGGAAATGAATTATAATTTCAAAACTTAGTAAGGACATGTCATGTTTAGCCGTGTATTTCAAATTGATTATTCCGGTGCCAATATCAGCTAATGTCCAGACGGAAATGAGTGTTAAGTATTTGCTTTCTATGTATGTGAAAGTCGTATTCGAATATTCGTAATTTTTTATGATTTTCTTCTCTAAGATGTGGGATTACGATTTACAAGCTATGAAAATTAATAGTTTCATATTACATGCATAAGATGTTTTTGCAGTTGAACCAGCCCATTTTTCTGTTCCTTGCCCAGAGTTTGCTTCTATAAAATCCATAAGGTGTTAAAATAATACCGCTCTTCAACATAAAGTATCAAAGAACACTCCACGGTAGAAAATGGAACGCTGTGCACTATTGAAATTAAAATGCATTATTTATCTTCAGTTGTTCATAATGGGGAAGGTACAAGGAAATAGGTACTTCTGTGTTAGGTACAAGGATGAGTACTGAAGAAAAAACAACAACAATGGTGAAGATCAAATTTGAGATCTTATAACCATAAAGCGTGTTTCTACTAAACATCTGTTAGATTCTTGTTTGTAGTCTAGATCTTTACAACTATAATTACTACAAAGAATATTTCTTAATATAACTGTAAGTAGAATTTAATTACAAGTAGGTATTGACTGAGAAAATTGTGTGAATGGAAATGGCAATGAAATATTTTTTTATAATAGTTTATAGATTGATCATCACGCTCTAATGGCAGAGCAATACTCTTCGAACTAATAAGGTCGTGGAAAATCTTTGTTTATGTTGAAAGCAAGAATTAGATATGATAATTCTGTTTTCTGCATACATTGGAGTGAGATCGCGGTGGCCTGATTTACTAATGGCGTCTGGGGCAAGTTTAAAACTGGGTGTGGTCGCAATGTTCTCCAAGTGAAATGATAACTCTAAGGAGGCAGACCAAGTATTGGGTGTCTTCTACTTGGTCTCTGCTTCAAAATCACGAAAACTCCACCCTGCTGGTTTCATCTAACTGGTAGATGGTGCAACGCACGGTAAAGTACAGGGATGCATGGTGGTGTAACAAAATATATTGGAGTAACTGATTCAGCCCCATTTGAGTTAGGTGCAGAAAAGTTCACAGATGTCCATGTAGACATACATTGGAATGGATGTTGGGAGTCTTCCGGCTTAAGCTTTTGCAACTGGTGAATGTGATTCACTATCGATTAAAATTCCTTCAAGATTTAAATAATATGCAAATATTTACTTCCTGCAATTTATTTAACGGTGTCAATCGTTACATTGAAACAATCTGCATAATATTCAATTTTACATGATAGTGATCACTGCATATAGAATTATTTTAATTGTAACCTTTTCAGTCAATATAATATGCTATTAAAAAGAGAAATTATCTTACAACAGAGCTATATCTTTAATAAGTTTCGAAAACAAACACAAAATGATATGATTCAAACCCCTGCCTCAGATTGATTAATGACCTCTATGTTTTCTCGTGACCTTCACAGAAGCTCATCACAGCACATATATAATCGAAACTTTTCTTTCAAAAAGACAAAACCTACTAAATGTAATATGTTACCATTTCTTAACTGCGGCAATCTTCGAAAACATGGTCTAGCATAGTAAATAGGAAAATGTCCTATCTACCCTTTGAACACCCAATCCTGACAGAAAAGGGGTAAATTAGAAAGTGTTGGAAGATAAGGCATTATATTAACTTTCCGACCACGACATGACCCGTAAATAATAGTCGCCTGCGCCCCTTAATTTTATTGATCTTGAAGGCCGATCATTATCTTTCTCCACCCCTGCACCATTTATCTATTCCTCTCCTCTCCCCTTCTCAAGTGTTCTACACTGTAAAGAGGGGAAAAGTTGGAGATGGAAAGTTGGACGGATGTTCATAAACGTTAGAAGTTCATAGGTCGCCTGTTTTTGGAGTAGAAGGAAGGAATATGAAGGTCACCACGGCTGAACGTGGGATTCTATTCTAGAATAAAAAGATAAAAAGGAAGGGGAAGAAGATGAGATTGCTTGAATAATGAGAAAAGTGATACGTGTTGTCTCTAACGATGGAAAAACTTAATTGATGAATTAAGTAATTATGGTTTGCCAGAAAAGGAAATAAAAATGCTTAACATGGAGGTGTGTTCTGTTTTCATTTACTGTCATTTCGAATTATAAAAATAATTTCTATCAGTTTTGGGTGCGTTAGTTCACATTTCACTATTATTAATATAAAAAAATTGAGTAAAAGTAATTAATAAATTAAAAGTATTAAGAAATAATAATAATAATTTAATTAAAAGTATTAAGAAATGATAATAATAAATAATAATTTAAAAGTATTAAGAAATTAAAATATATATATTTCTTAATACTTTTAAAATAAAAAAACATAATTATTTTTTTATTTTAAAAGTATTAAGAAATTTTAATTTTTGTTAATAAAGTTTAAATAAACCGAAAATATGACTTAATCAGATATTTTTATTCCGACATTTGTTAAATGAGATTATCTTTTAATATATTTCATAATAATGAATATTAGAAAAATAATGTTAGTATAAAAGCAAAAATGCAACTTTTCATTATTAAAATGACTTCTTTTTTACTTAGTAGCTAGATTATTTTTGTAATCAAATGATTTTAGAAATAAATTCCCTGTTATACGAAACTGTCGATTTTTATTATTTAGCAAAGCAGAGAAATATTTGGTTAATTGTTTTATTATTAATAAAATTATTGAAAGCAGTAAATTTTACTTAAAATATACTTCGGCAAAAGTGCCATATAATCCAGGATGCCAAATTCTGATATTGGCTATTTTTTCACGGATATTCTTATGTATCTGGCAAACTCGTTTTTATTACGTCATATAGATGGAGATCTATAAGAATAATGCAGAAAATTCGATTTTGGTAACCCTAGTATTTACGTCATCATGCGCGTCACGATACGTCATCTTAGCAACATTTCTTCATCACTAAAAAAATTCGGAATTTGGCATACTGGATTATACGGTACCTGTGTCATATACTTCCTTTGTTTAATGTTATGACTTTTCTTATTTATAATTATGAATAGAAATCAGATGATTATTAACGAATTTAAATTTAAATACATGAAGTTCAATTTTTAATATCATTGCACAAACATAATTTTAATGAAATATGTTCCCAAATTAATTCCGTGTTTTAAATTGCTTGATAATAAAGCAATGCCATTCCTATGCTCCTTCAAAATTAATCTAATGCATAATTTAAATGGCAAATAATTTCCAAATGAATTGCAATAGTTACCATTTAAATTACCAAGCATTTATACACAAAATTTACACCTTAAATAGTAAGTACATTATAAATAGTTCAAATATTTCAATAATTTCAATAAGTGCATGAGTAAAATGTTAACAATTTTAGAATCTCTATTAAATTATTAACCCAAACCTAGCCAAAATAGACAATTCCTATTAATATTAAAATAATTACTAATTTATTCTGTTTATTACACAATAATGTCTCGATGAAATTAGATCCGGCACTTAGTAATAAGCCTGATGCACATTACGTCTTATAATAATTTAATGAATTTGAATTTGACTTCTGTGGAATACTTATTAATTATGTGGGCAACATATTTTATCGAGATACCATAGCTCTTATAACTAGAAAAATTGTAACTACTGAAATTTTGACGCTTGATATACATACGCGCACACACACTTACACACACATACACACACGCGCATGCCCACACACATATAATATATACATATATATATATATATATATATATATATATATATATATATATATATATATATATATATATATATATATATATATATATATATATATATATATATATATATATATATTATATATATATATATATATATATATATATATATATATATATATATATATATATATATATATATATATATATATATATATATATATATATATATATATATATATATATATATATATATATATATATATATATATATATATATATATATATATATATATATATATATATATATATATATATATATATATATATATATATATATATATATATATATATATATATATATATATATATATAAATATATATACATATATATATATATATATATATATATATATACATATATATATATATATATATATATATATACATATATATATATATATATATATATATATATATATATATATATATATATAATCAGACTGTATTAATATTATCATTATGGTGAAGGATAAACTATGGCATGTCATAATAGGTTTTATTCTCACCAAGATTTGATTTATTCAAGTCTTTAATAGTGTTTAGAAGAATATTATACCATTCCTTATGTAGATATTATGAAGGATTTGCTAGAGATGCCGGTTTTGTACATCGATTCCGTAATGAACACTCCAAAAAATACGTAATGGTTTAATTATATGGAGGTCAGATGAATGTGTGGACCAAGACAAATTTCAATCTCATATCCTTCAAACGATGATGACCCAGCTACATAGATAGAGGCATTATCATTCAAAAAGCAAAGTTGGCTAATATTTTTCTGTGCCATACAAAGGTCCCAGTGATCCGCTCTTTTAGGGTTACTTTTGCTCTAGCAGAAAACCGCAACATGGTACACACATGAATGATCCATCTTGTCTGGTATTTGGAAGGAAATAATGGCTTTTTGTCGTACAAACAGACTCATTCGATTGTAGGATAGAATGTGTAAGACTACTCATTTGTCCATATTACTTTCTTCCACTTTCAAGCCAGATTTTGTTAGTGTGACATTACTGAAGATTATGCTTAGTATTAACATCTGCAACAAGTGATTTGGGAAGTGTTGCTCTGCCATAAGTGTTTTGTTTCTGAAAGTATTTTCTGAATGTCATCATGGACATTGGAAAAACCAGATACAGATTGTGCTTCACTTCAATAACTGATTGTCTCTTTGACGGAGGTTCACTTTATCCACCATTTTACTTTGCCGGGCATATTTTGCAACGATGTAGGTATACTGTCATAACATTTGACGACATACATCTAGAAAAGCTTGAAAGTTGGTATATTTCGGTGATATTGTTTCCGATCAAATGGTCTCCTAAAAATTGGGGTCTTAAAAATGTGAACGGTTCGCCATTTTATGCTTTTGAAAAACAGCCAAGAATACAAAACATTAAGAGACCTATGACATATTACCATATAATATACAATTCTATTTTTAAAATAACTTGTAGCTATTATTTTATTACGAAATGCTTTAAATATCTAATGCGCTATAAAAGTCATTTTTTATTCACAAATGTTTCCCTCATTTCGATAGCCACCAGTACACACAAACACATAGATACCTGTATATATATATAGTCTTGCTTTCATCAAAATAATACTGATATTCAGTTAAAAATATTTTCAAACGTACTACATCAGTCATAGTAAAATTAAGTTATATTTAATTAATTTCTTATTACATTTTGCATTTTCATTTGCATCTGAAAGGAAAAGATAACTATAAGAAAAAAAAAGATGGAATTATGGATTGCTTTAGCTAACACACATTTACCGCTTAAATATATTGAATCTCACACAAATTGCGTTTAATATAATCCGAAAACTTGTTTATAGAACTCTCAAAAGTATTGGCCAATTTAAATAGAACTTTAAAATGAAGGAATACTTAAGCAACATTTTGAATTCTTCATGTTTAAATATAACGCATATTCTCATACTATAAAGTTTTATTCTGTTTTAATAAATGCAAGTTTAAATAAAGTAAGATTATTCATTTCAACGT
Organism: Latrodectus elegans; assembly: GCA_030067965.1. NCBI lineage: Eukaryota > Metazoa > Arthropoda > Arachnida > Araneae > Theridiidae > Latrodectus > Latrodectus elegans. The sequence continues at coordinate 21,563,728 of CM057816.1, forward strand.
ATAAAGCATGCTTTTAAACAACAGCCAGGACTGTTTTTAAACACAGACAGGAGACCAACAATATAAACGCGTTATTTTTTTATAATATAGTAATATAAATATAGTACTTATAATATAAATGCAAAATTTTTTTAGATGTATTTTCTGTTAATTCAATTAAAGCTCAACAATTTATCTTTCTTTAAAACCTAGAGAATATATAAATAAATAAATATATATATATATATGTATATATATATATACATAGAAATTTTATAACACACACAGACACACACACACACATATATATATATATATATATATATATATATATATATATATATATATATATATATATATATATATATATATATATATGTAGCCATATTGATGAAAGACGTGTGTTATAAAATTTCCTTAATACAATTTGTAAATACACTACTGGCCATTAAAATTGCTACACCAGGAAGAAATGCCGATAACAAAATAATATTTATTGGACAAATATATTATACTAGAAATAACAAGTAATTAAAATTCGGCTAGATAAATCCTGAGAGAAATCAGTACCCAGAACAACCACCTCTGGCAGTAATAACAGCAGTTATACGCCTGGGCATTGAGTCAAACAGAGATTGGCTTGCATGTACAGGTACGGATGCCCATGCAGCTTCAACACGATGCCACAGTTCATCAACCGTAGTGACTGGCGTTTGGTGACGAGCCAGTCGCTCGGCAACCAATGACCAGACGTTTTCTATTGGTGATAGATCTGGAGAACGTGCTGGCCAGGGCAACAGCCGAACATTTTCAGCATCAAGGAAGGTCCGTACAATACCGGCAACATGCAGTCGGGCATTATCCTGCTGAAACGTAGGGTTTCGCAGGGCTCGAATAAAGGGAAGAGCCACGGGTCGTAACACACCAGAAATGTAACGTGCACTTTCAAAACACCGTCAATGCGAACAAAAGGTGACTGAGACGTGTATCCAATGGCACCCCATACCATCATGCTAGGGGATGGGCCAGTATGACGATGACGAATGCACTCTGCCAGTGTGCGTTCACCACGATGCCACCAAACACGGATGCGACCATCATGATGCTGTACACAGAACCTGGATTCATCCGAAAAGATGACGTCTCGCTATTCGAGCGCCCAGGATCGTCGTTCATCACACCATTGAAGGCTCTCTTGTCTATGACGCAGCGTCACGGAAAGCCGCAGCTATGGTCTCCGAGCTGAGAGTCCATGCTGCTGTAAACGTCATCGAACTGTTCGTGCAGACACTTGTTGTCTTCCAAACGACTTCTTGACTCACGGCTCGTAACGTGGTTGCATTACGACCAGGCGGATAATATGCCTGTCTTCTCGGCTGCTAGTCATAGGTGGCTGTTGAGATCCCGCATGGCGTTTCGTATTACCGTCCTGAACCCATCGATTCCATATTCTGCTAACAGTCATTGGATCTCGACCGACGCGAGAAGCAATACTGTGATAAGATAAACCGCAATCACGGTATGCTACAATTCGACCTTTATCAAAGTCAGAAACGTGCTGGTACCCATTTCCCTTCTTACACGAGGCATCACAACGACTTTTCACCAGGCAACAACGTTCAAATGCAATTTGTGTATGAAGAACCGGCTGATCAATTTCCTCATTTAAACACAATGTAGGTGTCGCTTCTGGCGCCTGCTTTGTCTGAATGCCCTGAAAAGCTAATCATTTGCATATCACAGCACCTTGTTCCTTTTGTATAAATTTCACATCTGTAGCATGTCGCCTTCTTGGTGTAGCAAATTTAATGGCCAGTAGTGTAATTTGCTTTTTATATTTGAAACCAAGAATTATGAACCAAAATGTCTGATTTTTAATGAAGGAATTTTTAAGGGAAGAGTAAAGTTTATGCATTTAAATTTAAGCTGTCGAAACATATTATTAAAGGGAAATGTTTTATAATTAGCTTACAAAATATGTTTTGTTGTGAAGTTTTAAAAACTGATTGACAGTTTTGCAATTTTTGTTGTATCTATTAATTGATATGTAGGTTTTACGTGAAAGTAACAAAATTTCTCTTCTAAAAATGTAATTTTCACTTACAAAAAGAAATTAGAATTATGTAAAAAATATTCTTAGTAAGTGGAATTTAAAAATACTTTTACCTTATTAGATTTTAAAAATTTACAAACAATATTGTAAAATTGAGTATTATAAATTTGTCATTCAACTATCAATAAATAAAATCCTAACGCGAGTCATATAAAAAAAGTATTAAATTTACTGTGCCCATTTATTCTTTTCCCCAGAGAAAAGTCACACAAACTTTATAGAAAATGCATATAGCCAATTTACAAGAGAAGCAATTTCTTCTCGTATCTCTTCCGTTCATTCAATTATAACCCTTTAATTTAAAGTTATTCAAAGCCATGATAAGTAATGAGAAGTAATGGATCTCTTCAAATCGCAATCTGATAATACTTTCTAAATTTCAAATAATACAGGAGGCTTGTTGGCAGAATTCTCTCGTAACGCATTACGGTACTCGTTTTACATCAAACAGAAAAGCAAATATGTTTAGATTTATTCAGCAAATATCTTGCGAATTTTTTTAGCTGATTTTTGTATTTTCTTGAGTGAAATTCTTATTTAAACACTTTGCTATGACAATCATTAATAAACTAGCGGTATTTTTAATTTATTTTCACACTATTATATCAAAATAAAATAAATTTTAATTACTGATGTACTTACAAATGGATTACATGATAATGAATATTATATTGTATTTAGCACATATTAATAAGGCATAAAATAATTCTCATCATATGGTGATAATAATCATCAATATATTATACCAACAAAAAACGTTTTAATTTTACATAAATTAAATGTGAAGTAAATTTGAAATATATAAATTGACGAAATTCCTCTCATTTAAGCATTAAGAGTGTTTTTTAAGAAATGGTTAATTTTAACACAAAACTGACGAATATATTACTGATTATTTCAAAATATTATATCAGGCAAGTAACAGGAAGCTATGTTGGAAATTTATTGTTAAGATCAGATGTAAGCAACTATTTCTTCCTGTATACACTGCCCGAACATCAAGAAGTAACTCTGAACACGGTCCGGTCAATAGATTGTAGGACCACCGTGGATAGCGATACATGAAGCAACACGTAGAGGCACAAAGTAAATGAGAGTACGGATGGGGTCCGGAGGAATGGATCTCCATTCCTTGTCAACCATTTGCCAAAGTGCGTCTTCTGAAAGAGGAAGTGGCAGAATCTACAAATGACATCCAATCATATCCCAGACGTGTTCGATTGGTGAGAGATATGGCAAGCACCGTTACCAAAGAAGTAGCTGTATACCTTGCAGAGGATGTTAGCTGATCAGAACAATGTATGGTTGGGAGTTATCCTGTTGATAATGGGCACTAGGCAACGCTTGGAGGTAGAGTGTCACCGGCTGCCTAACATCATCCACGTAACATTAGGCTGTCATATAGCTGTGAATACTAAATAGAGGTAAGCTAGAATCGTACGCAATGGCACCCCATACCATGATGCCACGGTGTCGTGAGATGGAGCTTCCACAATTGCTGCAGGATTAAACCTATCTCAACGTCGACGACACACCCGAACGCGGCGACTATCAATACAACAAAAGCATAACTCATCGTAGAAGACGATCCTGTGCCACTCCATATCGCTCTAATCTGGCACCATCAAGTCGGCGTTTATGTTCTAGGATCAATGGAAATGTTCTTAACAGACACCATGAGCGGAGTCCACTAAAAACCAATTAATCGCAAATGGTTCTTCTCGATATGGGATCACCCAGGGTGTCTTGTACATGTTGCAGGATCAATAGCGTTTATGTTGTAGGATCAATGGCAATGTATCAATGGCGTTTATGTTGCAGGACAAATGGCAATGTATCAATCTCGTTTATGTTGTAGGATCAATGGCAATGTATCAATGGCGTTTATGTTGTAGGATCAATGGCAATGTTCTTAACAGACACTATGAGCGGAGTCCACTGGTAACCAATTGGCCACAAATGGTTCTTCTCGATATGGGATCACCCAGGGTGTCTTGTACATGTAATTTCGGTAGAAATACTTTGCGGGGCTGCCCTCACCTCCATTTAGACACGCCGATCCATACGTGCTTACGTCACTGTGGTTGCATAGGTGCTCCGCAAATGTTCCACAGTAATTTCGAAACAACCGGTGCACCATGCACGCATCTAGGTGTCTGTAAGCTGCAATTTTCCGTAACAACCAACCTGCTCTTCTCATTCCGATTGCCAAGCCCCTTTTAAGCTCGTATGTCTTCTGGAACAGACTCCGTCAACAATAGCCTGGCATTTTCAGCAATTATAATCGTTATATGCTACAAAAACAAACTTTTATTGATTATATTCTAAGCAGCACAAATATTGCCTACTCTTCCTGTTCCTTACCTTATATCTGCATTCATATCATTTGTCTAACTCGATAAGGTGCGTCTAACCTGAAACTTGCATAATTTTCTGGTCACTACGCCTTAGTGTTGAAGTTTCAATTTCGAGCAATATATATATATATATATATATATATATATATATATATATATATATATATATATATATATATATATATATATATATATATATATATATATATATTGCTCGAATGGTATATGGTATATTACATCTCTGTAAGTGTTAATCTCCAAGATATAACAAACTGCGCAGTTACTACTGAAACAATACCATTCACAATTCATTTTACGACAAAATTTATTCAAATTAATCCAGTACTATTTATTTGCATGTACGATTAATGCACTCTTATTACGCAAAGAATGCTTCAAATTCAAAAATTTATTTGCGTGTTGTACCTTTACCACCTGAGTTTTTCATTGTAAGATAACGTGTTGACCCTAATTCATTCATATCAACTTTGCTATTATTATTCATTCATTGATAAAACTGTTTCGGTTTTATTATCATGTAAATTTTCTCATAAACTCACTGAAGAATTCCGTGACAAATTTACAGCCATGTTCTATCTACTTAATTTATCATTGAAATCCAAGTCGGTATGGAAGTATGGATTTCTAATGAATTTATTATGAATAAATCCAAATTCATTCATAACAAATCTATTATTTATGAATCAATTTGGAAAATATATTGCTAGTCCATTGTTTTAATCATAAAAAGTCATTAATTTTGACAATAACATGTGAGTCGCTAGCAGAAAAAAAGCAAGAAATAGCTTCTCAAAAATCAATAATGGATCAAATGTAAAATTAATGTTCAATAAATTTAATTTACGAGTTTTATTAGAAAAATAAACATAACCTCTTTCATTATTTGTTGAAAATTTTATGATAAGATTAAAGTTTATACTGATGTCAAAATTTTATTAGTTAAAAAAAACATTCACTCTAGAGTTATCTGTCCGTACAAAGGAATTCCTCTTAAAACTACTTAAAGAAATATTTTAACTTGTTAAATGCTAGATTAGAAAACATGACGCTATTTATTGTGTGATAGTAAAATGTTTTTAAAATTTGATTTCATTGCAAACGAATGATAAGAATACACTTCTAATATATTGGTTATGCGATTTTATTTTTTGTACTTTCAAATGTCAGAATATTTATATTTTGATACTAAGTGGAAGAGAGCGTAAAGGCGTAGTTCTGTTTGCTATCAAATAAGCTCTAATTAAATTTGAAATTAAATACAAACTCTTTTTTCAAATTTTTGAGTTGAAATGTGTCTCAAACCTTAAGTTATCTGACGACCAATATCTTGGTGTTTGCGTCCTTCCATTCCTTTCAGAATTTTTAATTTTCTATTTCTGACAAAAGTTTGGTAGACAAGAATAAGCATTTTATTTATTCGAATGATATTTAAAAATTTAAAATAGGGTTATAAATTATTTTTCTGCCACAGTCAATTTACATTTTTAAAAAACGAATTAAAAATGATATAAATTTAAAGTAGAAATAATGGCACTTTCATCTATTTAAATAAAATCATTCCCATTTCCAATTGCTTTATTATTATTCATTTGAAACAAAATGGTGAGGCCTTATCAAGTTAAATTAGATGGTTTACTAAATTAAGCACGAAATGGCGAATTCATTTACAGATGCTCATTTTACAAGCGCAAATTAATCTCGATTAAAAGGATTAAAAAATGAGAAAACTTCAAAGAGAAAGACTTGCTTCAGTAACGGTCCCCTAAAACAATTTTACACCGTTCACGGAAAAGTAAAAAAAAAAAATATTATAATCCTCCATCAAGATTTCTCGTAAATAAGGTAAATTAAATCTTTTTTTTTTCTTTTTAACAAGAGAATTTCCCATCTAAGCATTACTCGAATTTTCGATTAAAGATTTAATGGGCTCTCACGTCCAAATAAACTTAAAAAAGGGATTATTTTTCGAAAATCGTATAATATTTAAAGTAATAGCGAAATACCATTAAGAATTTTTCGAAAGCATCTGCTTATTTCTTCTATTTGCCCACTTTTGTTATTTGTAAAGGGTTATTCTAGAAAGCAAATTATACTTGATTTTTGTGTTATTGCGATACATATTTATTTCCTTTCCTGCTGTCTTTAATATCATACTTGATGTGCAAATATGCATACTGATGAATAAAATATAACCTTTTCCAGAATCTCTGAGATGAAAGAAGTGCATATTTATTTGATTCTTGCAAAATAAAAATTCACGTCATAGTAAAATGTATCTTTTCAGTCGAGTATAACATTTATCTATTTACGTTAAATGTAAATGCACGCATTTTTTTTTTCACTAATGAGAATATGTTTTTAATCAATGTATCTCCTTGCTTTAAAATGGAGAGGTGTTTCAATGTATATGAATAACTATTTTTCTCTTATAAAGAATTTGCTGTGACAAATTTATTTCAAATATTTTGCTTTATTTTAAAATATGAAATCCTTATGCATAAATAATAGAAAATTTTATTAATGATTTTTTTTTGTAAATGAAGAATAAAACTCATGAAAAAAATTATTTTAAAAAGCATAAAAACACACATAGTAATTAGCATCAGTTTAAAAAAAAAAAAAAAAAAAAACGTTACTTTATTATTTATATATCAGATGATAAACTCCTTGCATTAAGGATTATTAAATATACACTACTGGCCATTAAAATTGCTACACCAGGAAGAAATAAAGATAACAAAATGATATTTATTGGACAGATATATTATACTAATAATAACAAGTGATTAAATTTTCAAAAATTTGGCTGGATAGATCCTGAGAAATCAGTACCCAGAGCAACCACCTCTGGCAGTAATAACAGCAATTATACGCCTGGGCATTGAGTCAAATAGAGACTGGATTGCATGTACAGGTACAGATGCCCATGCAGCTTCAACACGATGCCACAATTCATCAACCGTAGTGACTGGCGTTTGGTGACGAGCCAGTCGCTCGGCAATTATTGACCAGACGTTTTCTTTTGATGAAAGATCTGGAGAACGTGCTGGCCAGGGCAGCAGCCGAACATGTTCCGTATCAAGGAAGGTCCGTACAATACCGGCAACTTGCGGTCGGGCATTATCCTGCTGAAACGTAGGGTTTCGCAGGGTTCGAATAAAGAGTAGAGCCACGGGTCCTAACACGCCAGAAATGTAACGTGCACTGTTCAAAGCACCGTCAAAGCGAACAAGAGGTGACCGAGACGTGTATCCAATGGCACCCCATACCATCACGCCAGGTGATAGGCCAGTATGACGATGACGAATGCACGCTGCCAGTGTGCGTTCACCACGATGCCGCCAAACACGGATGCGACCATCATGATGCTGTACACAGAACCTGGATTCATCTGAAAAGATGACGTCTCGCCATTCGTGCGCCCAGGTTCGTCGTTGATCTCACCATTGAAGGCGCTCTTGTCTATGACGCAGCGTCAAGAGAAGCCGCAGCCATGGTCCCCGAGATGAGAGTCCATGCTGCTGCAAACGTCGTCGAACTGTTCGTGCAGACACTTGTTGTCTTCCAAACGACCCTGTTTCTTGACTCACGGCTCGTGACGTGGTTGCACGATCCATTACGGCCATGCGGATAATATGCCTGTCTTCTCGGCTGCTAGTGATAGGTGGCCGTTGAGATCCCGCATGGCGTTCCGTATTACCGTCCTGAACCCATCGATTCCATATTCTGCTAACAGTCATTGGATCTCGACCGACGCGAGCAGCAATACTGCGATAAGATAAACCGCAATCCCGGTACGCTACAATTCGACCTTTATCAAAGTCAGAAACGTGCTGGTACGCATTTCTCCTTCTTACACGAGGCATCACAACGACTTTTCACCAGGCAACAACGTTCAAATGCAATTTGTGTATGAAGAACCGGCTGATCAATTTCCTCATTTAAACACAATGTAAGTGTCGCTACTGACGCCTGCTTTGTCTGAATGCTCTGAAAACTAATCATTTGCATATCACAGCACCTTCTTCCTTTTGTATAAATTTCACGTCTGTAGCATGTCGCCTTCTTAGTGTAGCAATTTTAATGGTCAGTAGTGTATTTCCTTATCAAGATAACAATCAAAGATGAAAGAGAAAAAGTAATTTGTAACTATATTTGAAAGAAATGTCTATCAGTGTATTATTTAAAAGATTGCTCAATGTCAGGAGAAATTTTATGTTCACCTAGTATGCTTGTATCTGCTCTTATTACCACAATAAATGTTACGACTAAATGCGGAACAAATATATTTATCCTTGTGTGTGTGAGTCTCTATAAATTAAATTCATTTTTGACGGTATATAATAGGTTTTCATCATTGAATAGATATTATCATTCCTAAGAATACCAGGAATATATTTCTTTTGAAATCAATTTATTCCAAAAGTCCAAAATTTCAAGTTATAAATTTTTCAATGAGTTGGCGAACATAAAAATAGAATTTTGGAAAAGGAAAAAATCACAAATTTTGTTTTTAATCAAAGTGCTTTTCTATTCTCTTTTTGTTAATAAAGAATGAGGCACAAATGATAAATGCGCCCAATTTTTAAAGTAACACAATTGAGTTGGTTTTAAATTTATAGAGCTGAAATAGTGGTATTGCTTACATTCTAAGAATATCATTGTATATATAATGTTAATAGATCATTGTTTTTCTCCCAATACTGTTAAATACCGATACTCATTTTCTACTGCTGCATAGTTTTTTTTAATGTCGTTGAAATTTAAAATATATATTTTTATAGATTTGAAATTATTCTTTAATAAATAATTCTGTTCTGTCTCTTATTAATGTTCCTCAGGGATAATCAATTTGTAAGTCTAAAAACAAATATGAAATTATAAGAACATCATATTGAAATAAAGCATTTCAACATGTGATGCTATCAAATTTTCTTTTAAAATTATTTTATATTTTTTGTTGTAATTACGAACATATGAGAAATTGAAAGCAAAGTTGAAAATGTTTCGCTATTATTTATTTAAGAAGTTATTTTTATACTGAAAAATTTCTCGTATTTTTAGCAGAATTTTTATATTTTTTCAAAGTGGTTTACAGTGTTTTATTAAATTAATTATTTTTCTCAAAAAAGTATGTTTATATAAAAATTAGCATTTTGCTTCTTTTATAATTTTTCTCTCTCTCATTGATTATTTTTCCTTGTAAACAATGCTTTTAAAAAGGCTAAAATACCATTAACCTATGACAAAAGAACACATAAATATTTAAGTCAAATTTTTTTAATATTTTTCACTCTTCCAGAAAATTATTAAGTTTTTTTCTATATTCTCTTCAATATATAATGCGAAGTGAACTTATACAGAGAAACAAATGCAGAGAAACGTTCATAGAAAAAACGATCAAAACAAATCGAAAATTACCTTATGCATTATGGATTAAGCAATCGTTTGCTGGATGACAAATTTTTATATACATCATTTCCATTTAATGCGCTTCATTTAGTTGCGTATGTATGTCAGTATAATTAAAAACTGTTCATAATAATATATTTTTATCATGTTCTATACAGCAAACAAGATTGAAATTTCAAAGAAATGGAAAATTATTTTGCTTAATTTCCCTCTTGTCTCGCCGTAGTCGCTAAAAAGAAAATGAATTAATCATAAAGACATTTTAACAGTCTCTGCTCATAGATTGAATGAAATATGAGCCAAAGAAACACCTGCTACATTTTACGAAAGCATGTTCTTGCCAGAGAGGGAAACGCGTGTCCACCGGCAGACGAAAACTTTATCAAACGTTACAAGAGGAAATGTTCTGTATAATATTTCACTTATCTTCTCATATTCATAAGGTGTATCAGTCGATTATTCACTTAGAAGTTTTTTTTAGTGATGACATATAGCATGTGACCGTCTGTACAAAAAAATCGATTTAAAATGCTCATGCAAGATAGCAAAATGTGTGTGTGTGTGTATTTACGCACGAATATTTGAAATATTGAAATCTTGCATTTTGCTTATTATTTTTAGATATATTGAAGTTTGAAGAGTCTTATTTAATATAAATAATTATATAATATTAATTAATTTCTTAAGGTGAACATATTTACTACTGACATTCAGTAAAAGTGTTTATTTCTAAGAATTTGTAATTTGGTAATTTTAAGTGATGATATATGGACCAAGATATTATGTTAAGAAGTTGTTCTGAAAATGTTACTACCTTTAAAATCAAGATTATAAAGGATTATTAGATTGCTTTTAAAGACTGTAACTAATCATCGGGATCATCATATCGTTCCAATTTTAAAAATTCCCAAGCACGTTTCGAATTTGTTACCTCAAAGTTTTAATGCAATATTACTATTTTATATGATTTTTAAGAAAAGAGCTATTATTTGAAGGTCTTAATGGGTAAAAAACCTTTCATCATTTGCAAGATAATGGTTGTCTTCTGGGATGACTCTAGTTGTTTCTATAAACGTGAGACGAAATACAAAAAGCTATTATGCATCTTCTTAGATAGAGCTTAAAAATAAAGACAGCATCTTCCATATTTCTTAATATATTGAGAAATTCAGTACCATTAATCTTTGCAAACTTTATGAAAGGTTTTGCAATGTTTATTATGCTTTGTATTAAATACTTGACAGCAGTGTCCTCAAATTCTCCTTTTGCCTCTAGAGTGCATCATTATTTTATGAATTTATAATATAACAGCATAATATTACGTGAGAACCTGGGATGTTGGTTCTAAATCGGCTTGCCAATACGAGTGGTATTGGAACGACACTGTCAAGTAGTACCACCGGATGGTTCACCGGCAGGTGGTACAATATATATATATATATATATATATATATATATATATATATATATATATATATATATATATATATATATATATATATAATATATACATATATATATATATATATATATACATTTATATACATATATATATATATATATATATATGTATATATATATATATATATATGTATATATATATATATAATATATATATATATACCCGTCAAAACATGTCCGCTTTGGCAAATGTGGGTCCAAATTATGGCGCAGCTTTGGAACGGTATAGAAAAAGGCGACATGATCACTTGTCAGGTATTTTACCGGTGTCATTCCAGATATGAATCGAAAGCTTTCAATAACTCGTCGGCAAACATTAAATGACCAACATTGAAATATTACTTACGCTGTTTATCCATGTAGTATTTAAGATATCGTCTAAAATAGCCGTCTCGTGCATTACAGAAAAAAATTCTCTGAAAGAAATTTCAGTTTCTCCCTTAATATTAACAACTGCAAACAGAACATTTGTAATGCTAATTAAATATTATAGTTGTAATATTCATAAAATAAGTATTTCATATATGTTCAATAATATTCCTGTTTAACTGAAAGCAAACTTTTAACGTCTTCTGAAGTTCTAAAACACATGAGAAAATTTTTGGATTTACATATTTTAATAGACACCAAGAACTATTCTAATAGAACTAAAATATATATTTTAAATATTTATTGTTGTTGTTGTTATTTATGACTCATTAAACATGCCAAGCTCGCTGTGCCTTTGGCTATGGGAATTTAAGTCAGTTAAGTGCATTTGTCATTTAACTAGAGAACCAGGAAACATTGTACGACTTTGTTCTAAACTACTCCAATAGATGACGCCACCAGAGTATCCACTCCCTCAATTTTGACAATGACCTGAAGGGAGAGGAAATTTTCTCCAGACCATTACTACCCTGGTAACTGCTCAACGACAGACCACAGGACTTTTGATTCCACAGAGTTAACGAAAACGTATATCGAATGAACTCGGTGGATCTTTGGTATCATTGGGAATCGTACTCCGCCCTTATGGACGGAAGGCCGATGCCCTTACCATTAGGCTACCATGTCCCCAAAAATACTTTTTATACTTGAAAAATAAGTTTAATTAATGTAAATATTCAGTAGATCATAAATTTATTATTTATATCAAAATATTTGTTTACTGAAAAAAATTAAATATAATTTATTTAAATACTTTTTCGTGAAATAACTATTTTAAAACAGCATATATAAAATAGTATTATTAATAATCAGTGTGAATATTAAATGCACTATTAAGACAAAGACCTCTCATTTATGATATAATTTTAATAACTTTAATTTCTAATTTCTTTTGCCATTTTTGCATTTGTAACAATGAGATCTTGAATTCAGAGAAAATTTGATGATGCCACTAACTTAAACAATTTCAAAATAGAACCGATACCGCATATGGTTTGTGGCCCAGAATCGGAAAGCATTTATCAGGCATATATATCGGCAGATGACATTCACAATTTGTAGACATTAGGACCAATACTTGTTCCCGATAACATTAAAGTAAAAAGTTTTGTTGTCGTTTGCCGATATGGAATCGTCATCATTAAGAAATCAGTGCCGACTTATACTCGACACAACTGATATCAGTTCATCAAGATGCCGATTGGCTTGTGTTTGCTTGGATGGTTTGTGCAATCATCTAAAGGAGAAAAACAAATCTTTCAAATTGCAAAATTTCAGTGAATATTTTTCAGTTATTGCAAAGCGTTTTCTCAATTTATTGTGCGTGATTAAACTTTATATTTATTTCATTTTGAGACAAAGATTTATATTGCCAATTTTCATATCACATGTGTGCTGTTGTTGTGGCTTATCCCTCTTGATTGACAGCAACATCAGACCAGATTCATGAGCCCAAACACCTTCAACCAGTGTAGCACAGGCCTCAGGGATTGAGAGCAACTGGCATTTATTTAAACCAATGCAGTCCAAAATGTGGACAGGAGCAGCTATAGTCGCATTGCCTTTTTGACACAGGGGATAAACTTTGTGACCCGTCACATGACGTTGTATTCAAGTGTTTCCACTTCGAAATCGAGTTGTTCTGAACAAACCTGCTGCCAACTTCAATCAGAACCGCACCAGGTGGTTTTCCGTATACCATTCATACACGAGGGCTCTCCTTCAAGAAGAACAGACATTTTGCCTGAACCTGGTGGCGATCTCTGAAAATATATGGCAGCCACCATGAGCAGTATCCTAACGGCTGCCCTCTGTGTCCAGATCATCAGCAATTTCGTTACCGCATATATCTACATGTGATGGAACCCACTGAAAATTGATCTTAACATTGATAATTAAGCCATTCAACACCTATACAATGTTCTTAGTCGTTCGGTGCCCATAAACATGTGTTATCTGAATGGATCCACCATTTAGATATTCCGTGTGCATACCACACGTTTTTGTAGTTTCAAATAAAATCCTTAGGGAGGAATATTAGAGTACTGATTTAAAAGAACCCACAGAATCTTTTTGAAATTCTAGTCTGCGTCATCTAATTCCCCTACATAGTTTTTCAAACTTATTCATCAGCTAAATGAAGAAAATCTTGAAAGGGAAATAAAATAATCATTCATGTAGGAAAATACTGAATTATTTTCTCCATGAAATTAAAATCATATTCTAAATTTTATTTATATTATTTAATTAAATTCTTTTGTAAAAATAATTGTTAACATGTTAGAAGCGGCATTACAGGAATATTGTAATCTTAAAGTAGTTTTTTAAAGTGGCTTTTTTTAAAGTGAGTCCTTTTTTTTAAAGTGGTTTTATAAATTTACTTTAGCTGCACCCTTTAATTTTCTGAGTCACACTGATACTTTTTATATTTTTATAAAAATTATGTTGAATTAGATTTGTTATTAATTAGGTTTAAAATCGATAAATGTGAAATGAAGTTTATATATATTTAATTGAGTCATTAGACAAATTATTCGCAAAGGAGCACTAATTAAATACAAATCTATTGTTTAATGTGCACAATCTAAACCACAACGAACAACAATCGAATCAACAAATGGTTAACTAAAAGCCAAAGCACTAACTGGTTATTGTAGCTCTAATTTTAAATTTTTTTGAAGAATAAAATTGATAAAAATTCCTAATTTACCATGGGAATTAAATCATAAATTTTTGGATTTAATAGTGAAACATATTCATTTATGTTCCGATTTGCTTATTTTTTTGTGCTTAGCGACTAATTTTTTCAAAAAATGTAGTAGTATATTTTTAGTAATACTCTATTTTTTACTTATGACAAATGAAACACATTTAATAACTCGATTGCGTTCATTTTATTTATAATAAACTGTCTTACTCTATTTATTTCTTAATTCCACAATTATAATAAAAAATCTATATATAAATATCATAATAAAATGTAAATACTTTTAAGCCAAACACTTATTTAAAACTTATAATGCTTTCAAAAAAATTCAAATATAAATATTAAACTTAGTTTATTCTGTTATAATGTTATTAGAAATAATTTAAATGTGTAGAGACATTAAAAGTTCTTTTTAAGGGTAAATTATGTTTATTCGTCAACAATATGCAAAATAAAATCCCAGTAAATTTAAATCTACGTAGTGTATAATATTCATATTATTGCAGCAATCAGATTTTTTATTTTAAATCTGAGTAATATAATAATTTAATAATTCAAAATAATAAATTAAGTACACCATAATATATCTCTTTAATTTTAAATTCAAAAGTAGACATTTAAAATAAAGAATAGAAGAGGATTCTGATTTTCTAAATACAAAACTAATGTTTGCTTAAGAAATAATAACCTTAAACTATTTCAATTAATTCAGACATTATGTTTTAAATTATTTAGTTTCTTCGCGCGTCAGCAGAAAGACTGTATGATATTAGAATTGGTAGACTCTTTGTGTGTGACTTTTATTCTCCCCATCAGAAAATAAAAGAGTTTTTTATTCTATCTGGTAAAATTATTATAGTATTTTGCAAAAATTAAAATCATTTAATTGTGATGTTGTATGTAGGAAGAAATTTATAATTAAATTTTCTGATATTTACTCAATAATTTTTTGATAAAATTAACTACTGACGCACACATGGTTATTAAGCGTAATTTATTTATAAGAATATTTAATTTCATTCTTGTAAAATATAATTTAATAAAATATGTAAGCTTTTAGAAAATAGACGGGACAAATGTAGAATTCGAAAACATTATCTTAGCGAGCCTCTTTTAGACCTGGCAAGTATTCTAAACAGAGCAAGAAGAGAATAAGTAGCATCATGATTAGTAGTATTACGGGAAAAAGAACACTTTTCTCTTAGTTTTGGATTCTTTTTTCTTCAACGCTCCTCTAAATATCCGTCTCCTCCCTTAGCACATCGAAATCGTCGCGTCCTACTTCCGCGCAAAGCGCAACTCAACCCGAGTCCTCACACACTCGGGAGAAAGATCGTCTGCAACTGCTCTGCTTCCTCCTATCGTCTGCCAAAACAGTTGTGTTCGTCGTCTGCTAGGTTAGCTCACACATATTTTCGAACTTGAAGTTTCCAAAACAAATGCTCGAAGCACCCGAACTGCCTACAAAGAACACTACACCGTTTCCATAGAAAAGTTTAGATTGATGACGATACAATATTAGATATAAATATAATCGGACATCGATAGAAAACGATTAATCGATTTGTACGTCACCTTCATTTGCATCGCATGAATGAACGGCGATCGCTTGTGTGTGACAAGGATTTAGTGCTCAGTTAGGAGTGACGGTTACAGTGAAGCATTGGCGGTTTCGTCTGAATGACTCAATAAGAAGTGATTTACTTTATAGCTTTGGCGGAACTTTTAATGACTTCAATATAATCATTGACCAGTTGCGTGTGGGAAAATTTCTCAAGCGTACGTACTGGTGTGCAGAAAAAAAGTTTTTAAGTAAGTTATTTTAGACAATTATATTTAGAGAGAGTTTGAGACTCAGCACAAAATGTGCCTAAGTTGCTTGTGCATAAATTGTGTAATCAATATCATATTATTATTATTATAAATTACAAATATTTTTGCACAAACAATAACGGAAATTTAGAGCAAGTAAACTATCCTTCATTATTTTCAATTTATTTAGTTTTCCAAAACAAATAAGCATGTTTATTCTTAATGACAGAGTTTGAAATATACATGAAGGTCTAAGAGTCATTTGTTATCAATTATCGACTTCTTTAGTAGATCATAATAACCATCATAAACATTATATAAATTAGATAAACCAAATAATGTAGTTTAAAATAATTTTTTCATCTATTATTTTCAATTCGTATAATTTTCAAACCAATAAATTGTTTTAAATGTTGATGGAAACTAAACATCCTATTTGGTTTAGTTACAAAAAATACAGCTGAGTATCACTGCAATCATAATTTTTGCTTACATATGTTATATAATAAATTAATAATTAAATAATATACTGGCACTAAATTAAAGTTATAATTACTTTAATATAAAACTGGCAGTAAATTCATATTTACGTAAAGCTTAAAGGCAAAGCTGAATTTTATATCGAAAAACAATTTTTACCAAAATTGTATTTAAGTTTTTAAATTATACAAAATTATAATCATAACAATACTTCTAAGATTGCTGGGGAAATGTAACACATATCTCAGCAAATTTCTTCAATTTTTATTTGATTATATTTTCATGACTAGTCTATTATAATTAAATATTATAAATTCAAATTCAATGATTTTATTTCATTCTGTATTTATTTACGTCTATTTTAATTTGAAATTTTTCAAAAAGCTACAAGAGACCGAATGTGTAGTTACAATAAAATTTTACATATTCGGTCTCTGCTAGCTTTTTAAACAAATTAAAATTTTTTCAAGAATTTCCATGTATATATTATTTAATTAATTAACTGAAACTGACACAAGAAAAATTTCTACTTCGAATAATATAAACAGACAATTTGATATACAATAACTGTATATTATTTATAAAAACAAAGAAAAGGAAAAGAAATATAAAAATAAATATATTCTACTATATTTAATACTCAGCGGGCACTATTATTTACATAATTATCTTAATAAAAACAATTACTTAATCAAGATTTTGGACAGTATTACTTTAAATAAATAAAATTAAATTAACATTAGAAGTTAATAATATTCACTTTTTAATTAAAAAATCTAAATTAAATTATAATTTAAAAGAATTAACAAAACTTTAAATGTGTTTAAATTTGTTACAACAATATTAACTTAATTAAATATATATTAAACACATTCAAATAATTAATTAAATATAGGAACTAAGAATGCTTGTTCATCTTCATTATTAATATGAAAAATGCACGTATGTCGATTTATCACAGATTCAAGAAATTTAGGATTATACCTCAAACGAATCCTTTTTTACTGCTATTACATCAATTAGAAAAACATTTACCGCAATTGTTTTCTATATTTTCTCATTAGGTGGCGCTACTCACGCTAATGCACTCTTTCCTATGAATGCTTAGCACGTGAACAAAGCGGGATACTCAAAGCATATTCTATATATTTTTTAAATGGTTTTCACAATGATCTTTAATGACAAATTTATTTCAACATAGATTTAATTTTAAACTAAACATTTTTTAAGCTTTGATATAATTATCGAAAATTTTCCACTTTAAATTTTCATGACAAAAACAAATTTTATTCATTTTTCTTTTAAATGAAATTAACGTATAAATAAATTACAATTAAAAAGTTAACGAATTATTTTATTTTTAATGTAAGTAATCAAGGAAATGACTTATATACATTTTTTGCATCATACGAGAATATATATATATATATATATATATATATATATATATATATATATATATATATACTAACTATTATATACTATTATATAACTATATATATACTAACTATATATATAACTTCAAAAATAAAATATGTAGTTTAGTTTCAATGATATGTTTTCTTCAAGCACAGCGTAATTATTCTTTTTTCCTGAATTATGCATTACATTAAATGTTCGCTATCGAAAAACTCTTCCGTCTATTTTTGTTCCGAAAATTTAAATTACTTAGTAGAAGAGACATTCTGTAATAAATATTGCATACTCTGTTGCATTACTATAGCAACGGCTTTAGTTGTCAATAAAAATACAGGATTAGAGTCAGACTCAGTTTCAATTTCAGTTTTATATTGATATGTCTCCTGTTGTGACTTTGTCGTCTGTATGAACACAGTATTATATAAAATGAAAAGAATTACAAGAGGAAGAACTATCGATTTTAGTAATTCTTTACACGTTATAGAAGTAAAAAAGAAAATTAATGTTACAATTTAGTCTAATGGCATAGATTAATTTATAAGGTTTGCATGGAAATGACCAATCAATAGTGTTGTTTCTGTATGATATAGTGTCAAAAATTGCTTCATTTTCACGATTAATTTTTAATGTAGTGATTCGTTTTCCTATATTGTGATTTTTATATATCTTATTGCTAAATATATTGATTAAAACTTTGTATGGAAAGGATGTGCATTCTAGTTCGATTAGGGCTCGTCATTTAGAGTTAATAGTTGTGATTGACGTTTTAAACTGTATTATGTACTTTAACTATAGTTTTAACATGTTTTGTTGTATAATGATGCAGTGCCGGCTTATATTTATCTGATGCTTTTGAAATATTATGTGTTTTCTTTCTTTCTATTTATTTCCGAAAATTGGGTAAAAGTTTTACGTAAACTTTGACTCTTTGGCGATTTTTTTGTCGCCAAGATGTGACTAACAAGGTGGCCGCTACACGAAATACATACATATGATTACCAGAAATTAAATTTTATCACCAAGTTACATCGCCAAACCAAGGAGTGTCCGATTCTACACTCAATTTGAATTACATTAATCTCTATACCCAAATTTCATCTTTGAAGTCTTTTTCAATGCACTATATAGAATTTTATTCATAAGAGTATTTATAAAAATATAATGGAAAACACACATAATTATTATTTAATGAACTTAAAAAGTTAAATGAAATAAAAACGTAAAATTTGAAATTCAATTAAGTATATTTCATAATATTAACATATAATATGATTAAGTATATGCTTAAATTTTGCAAGTATAGACTCTGGTTAGTATAAATTTTTGTGACTTAAACTTCATATTTTTCTACTATTTATTTACTTTATTTAAACTTTTTTGTGCGTTATTTTTTGTGTATTATACAAATATTAACATGAAAACATATTTTAATCCATTTGGCATCAATAAACGTAATAAACAAAATTAAAATTGAAGCTTTTTTAAACTTTTTTGTGTACTTTATTCATACAAATATATTTATGTATTACCCGCTTAACTTACAGGATAATTCCAAAAAATTCAAACATAATAAACAGCATTAAATTCTGATTAATATAAGTTTACATTGGAATTTTTAGTCAATTTGTTTATTTTCAATTAATAAGTTTTAATCAGTCGACCCAATTTGGAATGAATTGGATGCTTTAAAAAGTCTGTAAATCACAGGTTTTATATGAATAATATTAAAATCGCTATTGTTATCCTAAAATTTACTTTTAAAATGCTCGCTGTAGGATCAGCCGATATTTTAAACTGATAAATTGATTTTTAGAGAAAAGGCAAACATCTTATTGATGTGAGGTAAAAGTTTATTGATTCTTTGGTACTTCAAATAACTGCCATTTTTATAGTTCCACCTGGATTAACCTGATGTCCAGAGCTGTGGGATCTTGACCAACCAATGGGGTTTAAAGTCTAGAGTCTAGAGAGATATTTCGCAAGATTTTCACTGCTATAAAACACATTAAACAAAGAAAAACCTTTTACAACACAGATATTTCTTTCTTAACTAAATGTTATCACTTCCAGTAGCAGTAGACAATTTCAATTAGTTAAAACATTGCTTACAATGTTTCAATTTTATTTTTGTGGAAACAATTAAAAAATGCTATTTATACAATTAATATTAAAATGAAATCATCCTTGAATATCACAGGTTTCGTAATGCTTATTTCTGTATTTTGATGTTTAAACATATCCTATAAATGCCTTTAAATTTACTTATTGATGAGCATTGTGATTTATTTCATCAAAATTCATACATATAATCTAGTCAATGCATTCAATTTACAAAATTATGATGTTATGTTAAACATTTAGAATGTGCATCTAGATGTGTTACTTTATTGCATATTTTTAATTTAATTGACTATTATTTTATAAGTTAAGCTAATCTATTAGTCAATACCATATTTTAAATGATATTTGTGTGTGTTTCGTATTTTAACTAAACACAAATTTAATCACGTGAACGTCATTTTGCACATTTAAGATTAGTACTGAGGTTTCAAGTTCAGACTTTATTCCCATTTATAATTTAATTGTTAGTAGTGATTTTTAATTTGTTTTAAAACCTAGACCCGCTTAAAATATTCTTTATGTGCTGGGAGTGAGAATAAACACATTAGCTATAAAATTTAGTCTAATGTTTTCACGTAATTGCTAATTTTAGGAAAATTAATATTTTTACATATATTGTTGCACAGAGTAAATTTTTACACACATTGAGTTTAATTAAAATTCAATGCGAATAGTTTTGAGTTATAATTATTTTAATCGTACACTGCGCACTCAATATCGTTAGAACTCCTAGAAAATGTATTAACGATACAATAGAAGAAATAAGCCATTTATTCATATGTGGTTAGAGCCCCTACATGGGGAATTTAGTCTTAACTCTCCGGACATGCATTTTATAAGTGTTTGGATGATTTACATACTATTTCCTTTCATTCGGGATGGAGAAATTATACATTTTTTCTCCGATTTTGAACGGTTACTGCATACCTTAAATCGGATATCCTCCTTGTTCAAGGGGATTCTAAAGGATTCAAGTCTGGACTCTGTTCAGACTTCCCAATCGGTTCACTCCATTGTCATCATACCAATTCATGGTGTTATTACAGTTAGTTATCATTATTGCTCATCAGAATTATAAAACATATATGACGATTTTCTCCAAGATTAAAATATTATATTCTTATTAATAAGGCATGAAATCATAAAGAAACATTTGGTAAAATGAATTACAAAAGCATGCTATTATAATATACTTTATAAGATAATTAATTATACAGAGAAGTTATTATTTATTATGTATGTTATCTCTACATTTTCTCTATAAGAAACCAATAAATAAAATCAACATCCAAAACAAGTAAATATTTGAAGGATTTTTTTCAGTAACCATAGCTTCATCATATATTATATCAGTGTTTCTATTGGTATGCACATCATAATAATTACAAACGATAATTCAGTGGTAAAGTATTTCATCCTATTGTTAGTGGTATCAAATGTAAGAAAAAATTCAAATGAAGTAAACAGGCTTACATAAACTCCAAAGTGGAATATTGAATTATTTATTTTGTTACATATTATACCTCATGAACTAAATTTACATTAATATAAGTCATTCCGAACAATCAAAAATAAAGTTAAACTAGAATAATAAAAAGAAATGTAGCTTATACACTAAAAAATACTGAAATATAAACTAATACAAATTATGAGAGCCAAAATAGTAAGTCTAATTACCAGAAGAAACACTAAATCAATAATTTAAAAAAATCCTACAGCTAACTTCAATTCCATCAAACTTTCAAGGTGAAAGACTAAAATAAAAAAATCATATAATAGATTTCAATAGATTCATAGAAACTCTTGAATCACAGGAATCAGTAAAATTTTGATAATTTTACTGGAGCGTGCCAAATATGAAATAAAGCTAGATTGTGTTTTGATTTTTCACTGAAAATATAATAATACATAAAATTAAATGATATTAATGAAAAATTTCCGATTATGGATAATTTATGGAAAACTTGTAGATGAATTTCAGTTGCACTCAATTGAAATTTAAAAAAATGTTACATTACGCTGTTGTAAAGTTTGCACTAAACTTTTCCACAATTTGGAAACACGGTGCTTTCTTTAAACTCCCTGTAATTAATAAATGGGACAAACTTTTCGAATAATGGAACTGCAGCTTATATAAGTTTCTTCTGTCGTGCAGTACCTGTACATGGTACTTTGCCCGTACTTCTTCCGTCGTCATTCACATTGGCTC
Organism: Latrodectus elegans; assembly: GCA_030067965.1. Lineage (NCBI taxonomy): Eukaryota > Metazoa > Arthropoda > Arachnida > Araneae > Theridiidae > Latrodectus > Latrodectus elegans. Next base: position 21,586,248 of record CM057816.1, read on the forward strand.
TCATTATATGACCATTAACTTGGAACCATCAATCACATCCACCTTCCATAGTTAGGGAAGATAAGTTTTGGGGTGGGCGCGCGCAAAATTTTGCTGTTTTTCCTCGCTTTTTGTGACTTACTAAAACCTCATTAGATTTTGTTAACGACCAGGACAAGAGCGAAGAGAAGAGAGAAATGAATGGAAGTGGATTGAACGAGCGAGAAATATCATCAAAAGGGCTTCCCTATTAAACAGGGATGAGGAAATGAGATCTCCATTTTTACATCACTCAGGATCATTCTTCTCTTTTTCTGGAAATGAGGAAACAATGTCGTCATTGGAAGGAAATTATAACTCTATTCTAATTATAAAAAATACCACATTCATCAATTTACTTTGTTTTCCGGCAGCGAAGATGTCTTTATATTTACAATGTATGATTCCCTTGATAACTGTACGTGAAACATTGGCTCAAGTTAAGTTGATATGAACTTAGAATATATATATTTTTGCTCAGAATATTCCAACAACATTCCTTGATCCTTATTGATCAAGGAATGTAGTTGGGATATTCTCTCGTTATTTCTTAACTGTAAAAATATTTTGGAAGGATTTTCAAAATATTTCTAAAGCAAAGAGGAATTTAGAAAGGATATATTTAGAATTACAAACAGATAAACAAAAATAGGAAAATTCCGCTGAAATATTCATGTAAGTTAGAGTAATTATAATGTGAAGAATCTGTAAGAGCAAACAAACTTTTCATAGTTTTGACGCAAAAAGGAAAAAGTGGTAGAGGTCTGTGGCTTTCAATTAGATTCTAAACATTGCAGCATGCATCATTATATATTTGCTTAGATAAATATAAATCAAGTACAAAGTAAATTAATTTAATTTACGTACCTAGAAATTGGATTTAACCTATAAAAACCCAATTTTGCTGTGTGTATGAGAGTTGTAATTTTTTTTTTGTAATGTATTGTTAATTTATTTGCATAGCGAAAATTTATTTGTAATGTATCGTAACAAAATAAATTTGCGAAAATCATTTTGGTAAATTTGTAGTTTTATGTTTTATGGGCAATATATAGTACTCAATTCTCTCTCGAAATATCAGAAACTTAAATAATGTTTTATCTATATTTAATTCAATATTAATATTTTTAAAGTTTAGAAGATCATTTAGTTCTTTTATTAAATTCTAACCTACTGCAATAATTAATATATTTACTACGTTAAAATTTTTACATTTTTAAAAAATTATATATAGTATTTGTATTAACATTTTAGAATTAAAAATGAGTTGAAGAAATAATAAAATTTGAAGTAAATCAAAATAAAGGCACAGCGCTATAACCTTTATTGAAGTAAATTTGTGCTATTGTTATATATACTTATGACACTTGAACAAGCCAAGCTCGCTATGCCTTTGACAATGCAAAGTTAAGTTCAGTAGGGTGCATTTTTTTTTAACCAGAGCACCACAAAGGTGAAAGTACAACTTTGCTCTAAACTTCTGCGATAGATGGCACTCTCTTAATTTTGACATTGATCTGGAGTGGTTGAAACTTTTTTCAAGACCATTGCACCCATGGTAACTGCTCAACGATCGACCAGTAAATTTGTAAAATATCAGTTTCTGTATGTGATGTTAAAATATTATAATTATTTTCAAAATTATAATCATTCATACATCACTTTTTAAGTATAAATTAAAATTTGCATAATTTTTTGCGTTGCTTATTTTTGAAACATAAATTTATGTACACAGAGCTTTTGAAAATGTTATATGATTTTCAAACATTCTACTAAAATTATCATAAATTCAAAACATAACAAATATAAATTGAAGAACATTCTCTTAAAGCAAGAGCTCTCTTCATTCTTCTAATAAATTAACTGAAACAACTTTTAAAAACACTGCTTAAAAATTTTAAATAACTTTAAAAAATAGACATATTTTTTTTTCATTTTATATCAACACTGAATACATAATTTTTTTGGATTATTTGAATTTAGTAAGCACTTTCAAATATATCATAATTTCGGTTAATATTGTTTTAAATTCTATACATATGTGCTAATTTATCCATGTACATTTAAAATAAAATAAATATAAACAAAATTTGCCCATTGAAATATAAATAATTATTTCTGGGAATTATATTATGTGTATTTTTAAATAACATTTGATATTTGTATCTACTGTTCTTTAAATATCTTTTTCATAAAAAAAATTGTAGTTCATTAGAATTTTCATTTCTCGAATATTAATCCAGATAAAACTCTTTTCTCATTCAAAAATACCAGAAATCTTGAAAATTTCATAAAAAAAAAAAGAATGGAAGTCAATATTTTTATATATTGTTAACGTCAATATCATTTCCATAGCAAAATCATCTACTGACATATAACAGGTTTTCATTGTTTTATTTAGAAAATCTGCTAAGTAATATGCAACACATTGAAGAGTAGATATACCTTAAATAATTGTTCTAAATGACAACCCGCACAATTTGTTTCCTGGTGGAACAAAAAAAATTATCATCACATTAAATGCTAAAAAGTTGCTAATATTAAGCATCAAATTTCCTTACGTTCATTTTTATTAAATTTTTTCATTACGATAATTTTTTGCAGTTATCTAAGCTTTTATGAAATGAGAAGAATTGCTAATCATACAAATATAAATTCTCTGAAAATATTTCGCAAGTGCAGTTTAATACAGTTTTTATTAATTCTAACTTTAATAAATAAATATAAAATACAATATAAGAATTAAATATAGAAAGTTGTTATCTTTAATTAAAATGTATAAAATGTGCGTTGAATAATACAATGTTTATTTCTAAAATAATGAATGAATTTTCATGAAATAAAATAATGTGTACGAACAGAATTATCTTACTCTCCTTACATTTATACCCAATGATTATCTCTCTTAATTAATTTTACATTTGGAAATATTGTAATGCTTTATTCTATTTGGAAAATATTTCAAATTCACTCCTACTGAATGCAAAATAGTCGACTTTTTAATCATCACATTATTTCGAACATTTTTCTCTTGCTAAGGGAATTAATGCATTATTACTGTAATTATTCAGAAAATTCATTAATTATTCTTTAAGCTAGTGCTTTAATTAATATGAATATTTTATTTCGTAACTTGATTTTATTATCTGGAAAAAATAATTTAACACAATTTATTATTTTCTGTGATGCCTTAAGAATCTCATGATATTATATATACAGATTTGTGTAACATCTTAATCTATTATTCTTAATTCTCGTTTTTTCAATTAAAAATAAACATTAATTAATATTTACTTTATTAAATCATTGTGTTTATTATTTAAATTATCTTATTCTAATTAACTGTTTTTAATATAAAAAACTATTAATTAATTTAATTAATTATTTAGCTAAAAAATGTGCCTGTAATACAAAAATACTATATTAAGAGAATTGTAATCGATATTTTTAATTTAAGCTACTTTAATCAATAATTATAAGTTTTGAATTTTCCTTTGCAATTGGACTAATATATGATAACAATTGATGAATACATTTATAGGTTCAAAATTTAATTTGCAATTGTTTTCAGTCAACTAAATTTGACGCTCAAAAAATAATTATAATTATGCAAAATATTTTATTTATAAACTAACGAAACTGCTAGATGTTTGAATTAAAACATAAAAATGAATAAAGTCTTTAAAATATATAATATTTTTAAGAATCACAAAACACCCCTTTATATTTTTAATTCATTTTCCCAGAAAACTATCATTTATAATAGAAATAATCCTTTTAGTATAATTTTATTTTTTCAAGATATATGTGGTTACTGAAAAGTAATTTTCATGTATTATAAATTTTCTACATAAAACAAACATTTTTAATAACTATTGTATTACGTACTATTTTTCTTTTGAATTTCAAAAATGTTTTCTGTTGATATTCAAAATAAGTATCAGAAGCAAATTTAGTTAGCATTGGTAAGTAATGAAAAAATACTTGTCATATCCATTTTACTGAGTTTTATAACAAATAAATTATTATCAATGATAAATATCAATGATAAGTGATTATTAATGATTTATATAGTTATTACAACACCCTATTTAATATCAATTGTCAACAAATTCCGTGGTAAATATAATACTTATGCCCTAGAATCTATTCCAGAATATTAGAAAATAACAAATCAATACCCATTAATACGAGCAAAAAAAATTATAATCCTTCAATTTTCCTTTTTCTTGACCCTAAGGAAAAATATTTTTCGTATCTTATTACTAATAATAAGAAAATCAACTACATAAATACACATTCACCTATATATCGGTAAAATTTATTTTAATTTTTAAAGTAAAGCAAAAAATGAAATGAAGAAATATGTATGCATGCAAGAAGTTAAAAATAAGTTCATATTGTTTTTATCACTATCTTTAAATCAAGAACTGAATTTTAAATCAAAATAAAAAAGCTGAGTGAAAATCCTAAATGATTTTTTTTTAGTCAGGGAATCATGTGTGAGTTTAAGTTAAGTATCAAACGCGAGTTATCTGAAAAACAGTATATATGAATTTAAATTTATAATTATTCTTTTGTTAGTTATAAATTTAGTAATGTCATTTAAGGTTTTGTAACTTCCTCTGAAACTGCAGCAGGTTAAGTGACTTTTATGACTTTATGCCTACTATTAAAAAGCTTCTGATGAAACTGAGACAGGTTATTTCCCTATTAAGAGGTCAGTCAAAACAATCAATTCCTTTTTTGCCTCATTAACTAAGTATAAAAACAACTAAATGTCGAAAGCATAATAAGTACCTAATTTTCCATTTAATAACTTTTTTTAGGAGTTGTGCCAGTTAAAGTATCTAAAAACAACTAGTTCAGGAGATTTTCTTACTCTTTTTAGGCAAATTGTGTCTTCTTTGTGAATAACAATTTCTCCGTAATAAATTACTACAAATAAATCGGGAGTTATTCATTATAAAAGGCACAAATCATGAAAAAGAACACAAAATGTCCCTTAGACTCGACCCAAACACCCTAGCAGCCAAGATAGAAACATTTCCGCCTGCCCCAAGATTTTACAACCATGGATTCTGAATCAGCAGACATCATTAGCAATGTCCTTTATTATAAATATCCAAACAGCGTTTTACATTTAAGAACCTTTGATAAATTATTTCAACTCTTTAACACGAGTATTTGAAAGAGTAGTTAAGTAAGAATAAGTTAGTGGAATTGCTTTTAATGAAACTGAAATCCATTAAAACCGAAAGGGGTGGTTTAACTCTTCATCTCAAGATATGTCTTTGAGTCCAACACCCCAAGATATGATCGATTGATTCGGATTCGATCGAATAACTATCATGCCGAGAACATGTTCCACCTCAAAAGAACGCTGTGTGGCGTGTGATGAATGTGTTGCCACCCTTGGTTTAGTAAAACTAGCTTCATTTGCCAGGTTAAGTATAAGCTATCAGTTTCATTTTCTGTCTCTTAATATCTCGTTTTCACTTCGTATGAATTAATGACACGAGGGGGATCAATGGTTGGAAAGGGAGGAAGCATAATTTGTACATATACCTCAATCTCGTTTTAAGGTTAGTTACAGCTTTCATTGATTTTGACATTAATTAAAACAGGCGAAGCTTGAATGGAGTTAATCACCAAAACTTTCATTTCAGGAATAGAGTTGTTTTAAACGTGTTTTATGATTATACTTTTATTAGGATTTTTTCTTTGTTAGAAATAATGTAATCAGAAAACACAATCGTCTAATAAACCATAAGATAAATTTTATTAGTGGCTTTCTTAAGTTAAAAAATCACTATTAATATAAAAATTATAAAGTTATAATGCCATATTTGGAATAAAAAAACACAAAAACGTCGTTTTGTCGTAACGTCAATAAACTTTATTACATAACATAATTTCCTCTATTATTAATGACTTCTTGATAACGTAAGGACAGTTTATATACCATATTTTTGTAAACTGTTTCATCTTTGAAGAATTGAAACTGAAGAATTGAAACATTGCTGGATTATTATCTTCTTTATTTTTGATTTTTTTTTACCCTTAACAAAATTCTGTAATAACAAAAACAAGTGATGATTGAAGGGTGATAAGTCCGAGGGTTAGGGCGCATGAAACAGAATTTCCCAGCTTAGAGAGCTACGTTTCCGCAGAATGCATCCTTTTTCTTAAGATGTTTTAATTGGTAATCCACTTTTTATCCCCAGTTTTCATCCGGTTAAAGATTGACTTGATTTTGTTCCGAACAAGCAGAGATAGGCATGCGTTAACTAAATCTTTTTGGCTAATTCATGTGGCACCAGTTTTGAATATTTCCATGCCAATCCTCTCATCCAAATATGGTCCGAAGCAGGTTTTAACAATGAACATCATCATCTTCTATCAACGGACAGAAATTTGGTAGAATTAATGTATATATATATATATATATATATATATATATATATATATATATATATATATATATATATATATATATATATATATATATATATATATATATATATATATATATATATATATATATATATATATATATATATATATATATATATATATATATATATATATATATATATATATATATATATATATATATATATATATATATATATATATATATATATATATATATATATATATATATATATACATATAAACATGTATCAAAAGATTTATTTCATTACAACAATTTGAATTGATGTGGAATCTCATGCAAAATAGTCACCCTGTTTACAATGCCCATTATGTGATTACGTTAATATCAAATGAAATATTTATTATATCAGGATTTATAATTAGTAATGATTGTTAACAGTTGAATATCTTTTCTCTTTCTTCTATATCTAATAATGCAGTGCTTTGTGATATTTATTTTTTTGAGTTCTTTAATAGCCACTAGGGCATGTAAAATAAATAAAAATTTTGCTAGTGAAACCATACTTCTGGGAGTGGTGGAACAAGTCTTGGGTTCTTGCACTTGGCTACAGCTTTTTAAAGCCACTTTCGACTTTACAATGTTACTCAAGTACAGTGGGTTCCTCACAGCATAAAATACTATCTGTTCCACCTGCTATTAGCTGAAAAATGAAAATAACCTGTGTCAAAATATTGTAGCAAAATTCTTTCGCTTATTTAAAAACATATACATTTAAATAAGCCTGATTTTTCACTCAAGTTAAAAGGTTACATTTTTACCAATAAGAAGATACTACTTGTTTCATTAAAATAAAAGTTTTACGAAAGCAAAAAGCTTTCAGTAAGAAAAATAATTTAAGTACGATCACCCTATCGATATTTTTGTAAAAGTCAAAAGAACGTTTTTTTTCTTTTCACTGATAAATAATTCTTTTTCATGTTTATCAGAGATTCTCTCTTCTGTGATTTTTACATACATTCTTTAGAACATTCCAATAATTTTCAAGAAATGTCTTCTCTTAGCCATGTATATGCTTATGTGTGTAATTCACAAAAAATTTCTTCAATACTCCTGCTTCGAACAACATTTAAAAAGAATCTCCTTTTTTCCTTTAAAATTTAAGGTTTCAGTTTTTATATTGTATGAAAACTATAAAACATAATAAAATCTGGCTAAAAACTCAGTTATATTTTTCCATTTTATGATAGGTATTGAGGAAGTAAAATTTACTTCCTCAATATCAATTATAAAGTTTTTTCTAAAGAACAGATTTTTACAGGAATTTTTTATTATTTACATTACTTTACGAATTAGAAATTAAAAAATTTTAATCTAGTGTTAACAAAAACAATTAATGACATAATTTTTATAAAAGGTTATGAAAAATTTCTGTTTAAATTAAAATAAATATTTTAATAAAATTAACAGAAATTAATCTCTGAAAATGTGAAGCAGAACAAATCCTCTTTTGAGTAAAACATCAAGAAATAATCGTATAATGATTATGTGTGAAAATTTTTTCCGACTAATTATTCTTCATTTGATTAAGAGCAAAAATTAAAGAAATGTTACAAATCCATCAGAAACAATAAATTTCTTAATCTCATTATTTACGGATTTTCAAGCATTTCCTATCTGTTATAAATTAATAATAAAATATATATATTGACAATTTTTTCCTTTTGATGTATGTTGATAATTTTTAATAATTAAATCAGTTTCATTTTTTTTCTGAATGAAGTTATTTTCTTCTGTAATTAATTAAACTGCCCTTAAAATGTCTATGCTTAAATAGCATCAATTTGATTCATGTATTTCGTTATGTTGACTATATTTGTAATATTTCAATGTTTTTGTGCTTAAGGTTTTATAATTCGAAGACTTTTTTAATAAATAGAAATCATTTAATTATTCGCACATTTCCTCTTAATTCAATAGTTTCAGTTAATGATCCTTAAATGCAGTCTAATTCTGAAAGTTAATATTAAAGTTCACCATTTTTAATTATTTTTTCAATTTTGTATCTCTTATTGATAATATATAAAAACAATATGTGAATGAAAGCAAATAAAAAAGGAGCACAGTTACAAACAAATTCATTTATCAAGAATTTTGCTTTAAGAAACAAAATAACCTTAATCATTTTCAATTGTTTTATTCTGAAATATTTGTGAAGATTTTGTTGGTATTTGGCCTTGCTCAAAATATAATACATTATTTTGGACATTTGCCCTTTAAGCGGTCTGAAGATATAATGTTACATCTTTCTTATGACACTAAAGAATTCAGGGCAAGAGATATTTTAAAGAAGGATTTGTTCATCCCCAAAAATGGAAAGACAAGTGCTTTATTTACAAACGTAAAGTGGTGAAGATATGACTTCAAGTACCCATTAAGGAAAACTTGATTTTGATTATGATGAAGTATGCAAAAATAATGAAGATAAAATTATATGAAGAAAAAAATGCATGGGCAATTTTCTAAACACAGCTACATTCACTTTGCAATGCAATACAATAATTTAGTATTAATAAAATATTAGCTATGTTTTAAATGGCTTGATTCTTTTATATACAGTTCGATCCAGTTAAATTGATAGACTGTAAAGTATTTCTGTTACATTCTGAACTTAACACAACAATATTTGTCAAGTTTAAGCATTTTTGTTGACTGATAAATCATTATATTTCGATTTTTTTCTTAAATTGAATTACAAAATTGTCCTTCAAAATACAAATTACACCTAAATTATACCAAAGGTCAAAATTTACATATGAAGATCCCATATTGAAAAATGTTGTAAAATATTTTATATTTTTTTATAGTAAATATCTATAAAAGAATGTTTTGAAATAAAAAAAGTAAAATTTTTGTAAATTGGCGCCAGAGACCACTTTACTATTATTTCAAGCAGCAACTATTGGGCCCATCAACTTTACTCAAAATGTCTTATAGGCCTCAAAATTCAAAAAGCATTTATTCTCAAGGGACTCATAAAATTATATTAATACCAACGAACTTTGGAAATAAAAAAGAAATAATTTTTAATTCATCTTGTATCAGTATTTTCCATTTTTGTTATTTAATTAGTTTAAGCTTTTTTTCTCGTTAATTACCAAATGTGACATCAGATGGCGTAGTTCAATTCCACTTCTGAAATTTCGTGGATTGTTAAAACTTTGTATTCGCTCTATTGACTGCATGAATGTCGTTAGAGGCAGTGAATGTGCTTGAGTACCAATGACTTGGTATCAAGTAGAAATCCACTTGTTCAACTGTTCTTAATGCACAATAAAAGTCAATGAGGTATGTAATTGGAAATGAGGAGTTTCGCAATTTTTATTTAAAAGCTAATAATCATGGAAACAAGTGAATGAATATTGCGAACAATATTCGAATGCGATTGTCGCAAAATTTCATGCAATGATATTTTTTTTCTTGTTGCATTTAATCTCTTAATACTTATTTTTATTTATTTTAAAAAATTGACTTATATTTTGGGGTATTGAAAAAAAAATTTTTTTTAAGTTTTCTATGGAAACAATTTGTAAAAAAAAATTTGCCTTTATGATGGTAATATTTAGTTTATTAATGGTTCATTTTATTTAAATGATAACTTATTTTAAATTCAATTGATATCTGTTGCCAAAAAATAGCAATTTATCAATTAAATTTTTTTCTAGACGGGAACATAAAATGAGTAACTATTATGTCTAAATCAGGTTTAATATAATTTTAAATTATATTACCTGCTTTATAATATTTAAATCTAATCTTTATATATTACCTTGCTTTGCCATTAATGTTTTGTTATAGACATGAATTTCTATCTGATTTTAAATATATTAAATTATTTTAAAATAATTTATTTCTTTATATAGTTAAAATTATATATAAAGTGAATATTGAATAAAAATATTGTTTCTTCATTATTATTGTATTTCACAATTTTTTTTTCCATTTGTTGCCCTCTATCTATTTTTATATTTCTGTTATTAAATGAAGTTATGATGTTATCATGTTTATTTTCATGAGCGTTCTATAACTGTATATATATATATATATATATATATATATATATATATATATATAGATATATATATATATCTATATATATAACAATGAAATGTTTTTGCTCAGTTAAAATATTTAAATTTATTGTAACAATTTATAAAAATTTAAGATAAATATGTCATATTTAAGATTTTTTTTTTATTTCTATAACCACCCAATATCAAAGCACATTTTATTTTCCATTTATTTAAAACATCCACGTTCCAGAAACATACAATAATTGGTAAATTTTTAGGAAATGGGATTGGGCCATTCATTGAAGAAGAATCTCGATTTATTATCATTTACTTACATCTAGGTGAAGGCGATGGGATTGGAATACTCGCCCATTACCAAGCGTCTTGTAATTTTGAACTACGGTCAGGTTACGAGATCATATTCTAGCTGGTGGTATGTCATACAAACGGAAGGAATTTGGCTGTCACAAATAGACGTAGAATGTCTCGCTGTCCAGGTTGGTTAGGGCCACATTCTCACAATCCAAAAATAGTAAGAGTGAATCCCATTTAACCGAACATCTATCGTGTTTGCTAAAGGATGCTGGGTCACATGTTAAAACTGGTCATGGTTGCAATATCTTCCAAGTAAAATGATACCTCTGCTTATGGCTTTGAGTCAAGTACTTTGAGTCATCTGCTTGGTCCTTGCTTTAAGAACCATGACGACTTCATCCTGCTGCTTCTATCCAACTGGTAGAACCCAAATTAGGGCAGGGTACAAGAAAGCGTACGGTGCAACGAAAACAGATTATTGTAGACAAGTACCTAATCCATGGATCTCCTTGAAACTAGTGAGGGAAATGTGGTCAGTTTCTCAGTAACTGCCTGAGGCAAATAAATGATTCTTCACTTTGCTTTTCTTAAGGGGAAGCTGCGCAAACAACAGAAACTCATTCCTATTTACAAACAAAGTAAGTCAACATTTCCCACTGAACGGAAAGCAAATATACTTCTAGTAGGTAGTTGGTTTCCGGCTGATTTAAGAGATGGGCTGTGTTACATTTTCAAAGTTTGTTTGATTTTGGAATATGTAAAAAAGTTAAACCGCAACTGCAACTGATTTGCATTCAAAGTAAAGTCGCTTATCCAGTGATGCACATTATTTTGTAGGTATTCTCACGTCAAAAATATTTTCTTCTTTCTCCCTTTATACAGTTCCCTATTTATATCTATATGTAACCACTAAAGCAGAGAAAAAATATGACATCGAATAATGCCTTTTTATACACTTTTAAATAATTTTTTTCTGTGAAAAAAAAAGATAACGGTGTTAGTTTTTTGGTTTTCGAAAAAGAATTTTTGTCTTCAACAGCACATGCGCTAATGTTTTAACTAATACACAGCAATCCAGAAATTCCTTGGAATGAAAATACCTCAGAATTTGATGTAACATTATGATTAAAGGGAATTTTCAATGTTCTTATTAATTTCATTTAACTTCCAATGTTCTTAACATTTTCATTTTTTACAAATATCGATTTGTTTCTAAGTGATCTATAGATCGGTACCATAATTCGTTGTGCAAAAACAATGCTTTGAACAAAGTTAAATAAATATCGTTACTTTATCACCCAGTAGCTAAGTGGGCATTTTTACCGGAAGTCATGTCTAAAGAATCGACGTTCTTGTATCGTTTGCATAAATTACTTGTATAAATGAATATCTAATATCACTTCCTTTTAAAATTATTACAAAAGTATTTTGTATTATAAGTAAAATCACTTTACAAAGCTCGTTGGTTTGAAATTCATAAATTATAACTAAAGCGATAACATTGTAAATACAGTTTTATTTTCTATTATGATAACATTTAAAGTGTTTACATTTAAAAATAAAATATGGTGGTTGAATTAAATTTTGAATATTACAAGCATATAATTTGAAACATTTTTAAACACACATAAATTAACAGTGGTTTCATTTAGTTGTTCAAAATTATCAAAAAATATTTTAATATTTTAAGGAAGTCAAAACTTATTAATAATATGTTTTTTCCCGCATTAAAACTAAAGAGAGTTTCATTAAAAGTAACACTATTGCTAAAACAAAAAACCTGTAAAAAAAAAAAAAAGAAATCAGATTTTATCTAAAATCATAGTTAAGTTTTAAATGTAGAATGGGAATAAGTAAATAGTGTTTTATCTATGAAATACGTCACAACATGCGTGGGAGCGGCGACATTAATTGCCGCTCGGCAAATAAATTTCTCATCGAATTTGAAATGTCGTACCATTCTCGTCGCAAAAGAGAGAGAGAGAGAGAGAAGAGATTAGGATTTTCGTGCTAAGAGGACCACGAACCCAAGAAGGTCACGTGGGATCATTACACATTTCAAAAATCACGTAGGGCCCAATTTATTTCGTCGAGCCACGGAATTGGAAAGTTTACATTTCGCTTAACAATCCTTCCTTTGTTTCATTTACTTATCTGCAGCTGCCTCTGTGTGTTTGCTCTTTCGGCGTTAACATTTTAACGGTTCCAAGACCAATTAATTGTAAACAGTGGCCGGGGTTTGTGTGTGGATTTTGGGAGAGGACGAATAGCTTCGTGGGGTGGTGAGTTGAATGCGACATACCAGAATACTTGCAGCATTCTTTTCGTCACCCGAAAATCAGATAAGTTTGATGAATGGGATTCTGCTTTGCTTTTTTGTTCTGTGACAAGGATATGTTTGTTTGTTTGGAAGCTAGTTGTGTAGGAGGAATGTTTCATCGCGATTTTAATTCCTTAAAGAAAAAGAGAGATCTTTGATTATTTAGATAAACACATCATGTTGGGTTAGTAAGATTTATTTCATCTGAAAGATATTTCTTCATGTTTAATAAAGATCAGTGTAAACAAAAGAAAAAATGTACCCCATAAAAAAATATATATATATATATATATATATATATATATATATATATATATATATATATATATAATTTTCTTCCTCTATTTAAATACAATTGTCTTGTTTAAATATTCATAGAAATAGTTTTAGAAAGTGTTAATTGATAGCTTATAAATTATTTTACAATTAATATATCATATATGATTTTTCCAACTAATCTGTCTATTAATTATTTTCCATTCTCTACGAATAATTAACTATTGATACGTTAAATATTTGAAGAAATTGACAATTAGTTATTTGCAATTAGTTAACAATTAGTAATGCAATAAATATTACAATTAGTTATTTGCTTATTTTAGTTTTATAATTATTAGCATTTGTATTGTTTTGATATTTGTTACACTGTTTTGATAAAGACTAGGATGATAAATAAGAAAAAAATAATCAAACTCAGAATTTGGCATGCTGGACTGTACGGTATCTGTGCCCAAATAAGAACTATTTTCTGCTCACTTTTGTGAATTTTATTAATTTTTAATATTAGTTTTATTCTTGAGATCAAAATTTGGGGAATTATCTAAAATATCAAGTTCCTTAGAATATTGATATTCCAGGAATTGATAGTTTATTTTTATAGCTTAGCTGCTTCAATGACTGAAAAATGAATTTGAAATAAGTAAACATTTAAATTAATTAACGATTAAATCAGTTCTATGAATTTAAATGGAATTTCGGGAACTATTTCAAAATACAAAAGCTATAATTAACATGATTTCTATAAAAAATGTTAACATAAATGTTTTATCTCTTTAAAAGAAAATTTTTTACATAGGAATTCGAATAATTCCTCTTTCAAAATATTTTTAATTGTTAATAAAAACATTTTTAATTCTTAATGAAAATATTTTTAATTTTTAATTGTAAATTAATGTAATTATTATGACTATCGTTCTAGGTATTTTTATTGGAAATTTCTTTTAAAATCTGATTTTAATGAATAATTTATAATGATAAATTATTAACGTAGGTGATTGTTTGTCACTCAATGGTCATTTTTGCACATGTGGGGTAATTAGACCGAGATCTACATCTTAAAGTGCATTTTGAACCAATGCTAACATCTAATGCCAAAGTGGGACTCTTACCTAAGAACTGATGAATCGAAGGCTAATTTTATTAGTGTAAAGCAGTTACCAAATCAGAGTGGTTATATCCTAAATTTTATATGGCTTTACAGCGAAAAGGCGGGTTCATTATTTAGTGCGGAAATTCAAATTACATAACAAGCATAAAATATAAGATGTTCATTAAAATAACGCTTAAATAACACAGACAAAAACGAAACTATTTTCTTGCTGTAAATCTCGTAATTTCTTAGAATCACACCACATTTCATTTTGACCATTCACTAATACATTTATGAACAACTTTCTCACAGCACCATCTTCAAACGACTTTAAAAATATTTGTTTGGGATTTCTGCTATTAATCATGCTTACCAATTGTTTCGTAACATTTTTTGAGAATTTTTCAAGCTATATTTAATTTCTGAACTATCTCGAATGTTTTCACTTTAACTGAAAGAAATTCAAATTTAAATTACAATCAATTTCACAAGTTATTTCCCTTCAAAATATGTTTATTGTTTTAAATTCCACTTTTATTTTCATTTGCATCTTGTGATAAGTTTAATTGTTTGAAAAGAAAGAAAAATTTAACTATGTATTTCAGTTAGTAATTTATGAACATTTAAAACATTATTTTTCTCCTGGTCTTGTATGTTTTATATTACAATTTCAATCTTTGATTCATAGATTTTAAGTTTTCTCAAGTTTCAATTTATAGAAATTTTTATTTGTAGGAGGATATATTGCTGTTTAGTTTTGATATTATTAAATAATAATGTACCAGTATCGGGTATTGTAATAGCAATATTCTACAATACTGAAGTAGTTATTAAACACCATAATGTCACAAATAGATACATACAATTGTTTGATTTTGAAAATTAGTTTTACTGTGCAATTAAATAATTCTCCATTATATAATTAAAGTCAATAAAATAACTTATTGCAATAAACAATATCATATTATGTATACTATCGCATTCTCATTTTTTTATTTTCTTCATAAAGACTGCATTGAAACAGTAAAAACACACGCTATGTGCTATAATATCATAATAGCAGAAATTTAAAATACAAACTTGTAAGCAAAAAAAAAAAAAATACATTTCTATTACTTTGTCTCATGATTTGATTATGTTTAGGCATTTAAATAACAATCCATTTTTTTAGTTTATAATTAATGCAATCCTCATTAAAAAAAGCAAAATATTTATTTTAATCAGTGATAAATGTAAAAGAAAGATATCCTTAAATTTTTTAAAGTAAAAGAAGTGAGTACTAAATTTTTATTTACAGAGGAAACGTAAGAATTCAAATGTCTGAAAGTTAGAAATATTTTATATATTGAAAAATAATACGTAATTTTCAGAACTATAGTATATGTCTTTAATAAATTTCAGTATCTTATTATAAAATTTTATAAAATATTAAACAAATCAACTTCTCAAATGAAACTTTTATATTTTCAAATAAATGAAATGTTCTACTAAAAATTTTTTATGCCTCAATACATAGTTTTAATAATTTAGGTTTACTTCTTATAGTTACGAGTTTCAATGGCAAAGGCATGTAATTTGAATGAATGAATTTAACTTTAAACTAATAATATATTAAACGTAATCCATATCTTTCTAATCAAAAAATGAATCATGCGCTATTCAAAACTTTTATTTTGATTTTGAAATGATTGTTAATAATTATTTTATTTTCACGATTACTAAAATAAAAAAATACGCAAGCGAAAACATTTATTAAGAGGTTAATTAAATATGCATATTGTTTTAAATTGGACATGCTGTTAAATTACATCGAATAAATATATAATACGAATATAATATATAATACGAATGCAATATATAATATGAATATAATATATAATGCGAATATAATATATAATATTTGCTTATATGATTATAATTAAAAATATTTAATTTATTCCAAAATACAGCGAAAAATTTTAACCAAGAGACGGAGTTTTCTTCATCATGTAAATATTTTTACCTTTCTGGAATTTTTATGTCTTTCTATCCCATGTAATAAGATGTTATGCCAAATAATATATGTAAGATTTTTTTTATTAAAAAAAATAAGAATTAAATATTATTATAGAAGAAACAAGAACGCATTTATAAAATATTTTTTTTAAACTAAAGATATATTCACCTCAATGTTGTAACATAATTTGTTACAACATTGAGGTGAATATATCTTTAGTTAATTTAGTTAAATGCTGTGTAATTTTTATTTAATAAAAATCAATTATTTTCAAGCTATAAAATATTATAAATTTTTAAAATTTTAAAAATCATAATAGTGTTTATTAAAAAAGTATACCTTTATTAACATGAATACTATAAAATTGTTAGTTTCATATAAATATGAATAAAAATTCTACTAATTCATAATTATTTTACAATTATTCAACAAATTAAAACACGATATAAATTTACTGTTAAATTGTAAAACAAATGTAATAATAGTTAACGAATCTTAGTTTACAAAAGTTTTTGAAAAATGAAAATTTAGAAGATAATATATATAAAACTTTAAATAATAAATTATACAGTAGTTAAGTAAAGGTATATTGAACATTTTTAAATTATCAGTTTTAGGCAGTTCTTTTTTAAATAAGTTCTAAAATTTAATAAATATATTTTCATTATTTACAATATATTCAAGAATATATCGCAATTACTTAATTCTTAGAAGCCTTGCAAACTGTTTCAAAAGAAAGTTTAGAAAATCTATCATAGAAAGAATGTAAAATTCAGTATCTAATTTGTAAACAATAATTATTTAAAATGCAAGGATTTTAATATTTAAACCTATAATGAGGTAAGCGATTTTAATACAGAATATGTCATATGCTTATAATGTTTAAAGATGTACAAATTACTTTTGTTAATACAAGATATTATGCTTTTTAGAGGAATTTCAAACAATAGTTTTAAAACAACTTTGTCAAGTTATTACAGGCATTTTAAAATATATTTGCCTTATTATTAATGCATTTTATGATATCTATGTTTATTTTCCCTTATGAATTTCGAGTTACTCCAACTACTTTATGATAGTAACTATAAAGTGAATTTATTGTTGATAATTTTTTTAGTTCCATCAGACATAGGTTCTGATTTTTTGGATCTAAATAACATGCATGCTATGGCAGATGGAGATTTTTGTTAAGCAAGGCATCGTTGAAAATATCTGAAAACACTTCTACAGCTGAAAATACATTTCATATAATATTTTATTCATATGGTAACTTTTATTTTCATTTCGTGGTAAAATGTTTGTAATATACTATGCTGAAAAACTACTCAAAGGTAGTATTCTTTGTTGGAAGATTCTAATTTAATTTGTTCAGCATTTTTCTGCATACTAAACAGTATTTTGGTGCATAACTAAACAACAGTGAACAAACGTTATTTTCCATCATTAGATTTTAAGCTTATGTATTTAATATATTAATCTATATTAAATCATGAGTGATAATGGAGAAAAATGATAATTTACATATCTATCTATTATTATTTAAAGCTGTTATCTTGATTAATCTACTTAAAATTGAATCGAATCGAATTTTTAAGTTCTAAATTCTTTCTGTGATATAAAAACAGTACACATAATAATGTATGTACATGTATTGGAATTGGTAGCAAATTTAAAATAGTTTTTCATTGATAACTTTGATTGTTAATTTATTGAAAGCAATAAACCTATGAATTCACATATTTCCATTTTATAAAACGATTACACAAATATCTCATATCCTTATTTGATAATTGCCCCAGAATTATAAACAAACTTTCACAGGTGGAAGAAATTGCCAAAATGACAGATCTTAAGTAGTTAACAATTTCACATCACTCAAGAGGAATGAGAAATTGCTCAAGAGAAGTGGAAGCAGCGACGAGAATGGCGTCTAATTCTCTTAATCCCGATTACGTCACACTGAGAAGTCACGGATTTAGTCACGTATCTTCCCAGTTCACGACCCTAGTTTTGATAGAAACTGAGAAAGTCGCTTCTTCTAATTTATGTCTTCTAATATATCAAGCCTCGAAATAAGATGGGTGGAGGGGGTGGTAAACTTCTTGCGAAGTGTCCGCATCATCAATCATTAAATAATACAGTTACACCTAGTGAGTCAGATGCCAACTTTTCCCCCCATGAGTGTGGGGCGTTCGAGGTTTCATTTAGCTTTTTGAAGCCGTTCTTATGCCGTAAGGTGAGGTGCTTTATGTTTCTTTGGAAAAAAATTGCTTTTTTATAGTTGTACTTATCTGAGTTATGTGTCTACTTTGAATCATACACTGCTTAACGATTCTGGGTAGTACCCAAAACATGGTGCCCTTACTGACAAGGAAGAAATTATCATTTTGCTTACCCAACCATTCAGTACGCTTATCATTAAATTAATTTCATTAATGTACTCAATATTGTTTGTCGAGCACCTTAACGAAACATCATTATTTGTTGAGCATTTGTTTGTTCCTAAACAAATTTTGAGTTAGGGTACTCAACATTATTACAATCACATTTAAACAATTGTATTCTGTTTTTGTTAGTATATTTTTATTTTATTGTTATAAGTTTTAGAAACATACTCACAATACTTCTTATAACATAATTTTTATTCAAGATCTATTTCGTAATTTTTAATCTTCAAAAGAATTCTTCCAATTTGTTAATACTACGACGAAGCATTTTATTTGATGCATTTATTTTTTATTATAGTTGTGCATTGTGAAATATTGGCCATAAAAAATTTGCTTACTTTGAAATATGAAAAAAAGATAGTTTCGAGGCAATTGTTAAACATGATCCGAAAACTGTTTTACAAGATTTAAAATGTAAAATCATTGTACCAGAATTAATTTGAAATTTAAAGAACGATCATTTAGTGAAAGTGCTTGCATTTGATCAGAAAATGCGATTACATAGGTGAAACGTCAGGAGACATCGCAGGGATTTGCTGAAAATGCATGCATGCAATACCTGTATTAGTCATCATTTTTTCAAGGAAATCAGTGAGAATTTTCGAAGTATGGCTTATAGCTTTGTCTTGATAAAGTTTCTCTCTTTAAAAGTCATTGGGATAAAGAAGTTGAATGTCTTTCGTAAATATTGGGCGTGAAACCTTTTCCTGATAGTACCATGATTTGATTTTAACATTTCTTTCTACTCTTCTTATTTTTAATTTCCCATTGTAAGAGAAACCTGCGACAATCGTAAACCCCTTACTGAAACTTTCTTTACTTTGACGGAAACGGGTTTGTACATTTTTTGTTCCTCATTTTCTATAGTAAAAAGACCTTTTTTTGTTCCAGTCATTTAGGTAAGAACATGCTTTATCAAGGGTCACAATGTTTTTCCATTTATCTCCTGCTAAGTGGTTTTCATACAGGATTCTACAAAATGTTTTGCGTTGAACCACATGTCTCGGCAAAACCTGGTGAACATTATGTTTTTAGCGTGTTTAAGTTGTAAATACTGGTTTATTATTTTATTTATTGTTGCTACAGATGTATCTAAAGACTTTGCAATTGATTTCTGTGTTGGCGGATTTTCTCTTGTTACAGCGATTTCACTTTAGAAACATTTGAAACAGTACGTACCTTTTACGGATATTCGTTTGGAGTCTTCTTTCTATGTAGAAATAATGATTGACAGTTTTTACCTGTCCGATTAATAATATTGCTTATTTTGCACTTAGAAATTTTAATACCATGCATTTCACAACGTTTTTGAATTCTGGAATAAGAACGTTTATCTTCGGAAAGCGCAAAAACATATCCTTCAGTTCACAAGATGTTTATATGTGATATTTTGAAAGAAGAATAAATTTAAAAGTAGTAGACGATATTTCTCATTTCATATAATAAGGTGTTGCCAAAAATTTTTATTCTAAAACATTTACTTTTTTTTAATTCGTTATCGAAATCGTTCTAAAAATGTGTTAATACCCACTGTATTTATTGCAAATTGATTGTTTCTTTTATATATTTTCAAATATAGTGCTAGTAACATTTACATTGTTTTTATGACCTAATATATGACATTTCATAACATTTTGATTTGATAAACTTTAGGGCAGTTTCTCTTGCAAGTACTTTTTATATTTCTTAAGTTATAAAGTTTTCTTAAAATAAGGGAAACACAAAAGGATATAAAGTCTTATGCCAAATCTGTTTAACTATTTTGTCTGTTGAAGCGCGTTTATGATTTATTAAATGCATTTTTAGATCTTAGTATTTGTTTATCGTACTAAAAAATACATTTGGATCAAATTTGAATTATATTTCTTAGACTAAATTACAAAAGTATTACTGTAAGCATTTTTACCTTTGCAATTAGAATCATTACAATCAGATATTTTAATACCAAAAATTTATTTTTTACTTTTGTATTTTCTAAATTGAGATGAATGTAGCTCATTATTTTTTCACTAAAATCAATATATAAGTTATATAATAACTTATATACTGATTTTAGTGTTATAAGTTTTGGTCACACAAGTTATATAAGAGTTTCAGTTTATAATAATAAGGTTTAGTATAATATAATTTTTTTTTGGCTTAAATATAAGTTTTGGGCACACAAGTTTGAGAAAAATATAATTTTTTAATAATTAAATCCCTTGTTTTCAGTACTAAAGATTGATAAACTTAGCATGTGTTAACTATATTGATTATGAAAATGAAATGAATATCTGTATATGTTTCTCAATTATGTAAAGATTTTATGATTAATAAGTGACCCGATTAAGGTTGAGAAAGTAACCAGGAGCATGAGTAAAACATAATAAGTTGTAAATCATCTACTTATTAAATTGTTTGTCATTGATGATCATTTCATCATCATTAAGTGATCCTTTAATGATGATGAAATGATCATCAATGACAAACAATTTACTCACGATATGATACAATTTGAAGAATATCATTAGATATTTAAGTAATATAAAAGTTGTTTGAAAACGATGATTTAATATTCACATCATTCCATAAGTGTATCATTGTTAAAAGAAGTTATTAAAAATTCAGATTCCCATTAAACAGTTAAATTGCATCGGTTTCCTTGCTTCAGAAGGAAACTTATAGGAAGCCATCTTGATAATCGCTTATGCAGAGATTTTCTTAGAGAATAATGAGGAAGACTTGGAAATGAGATTTCTGAGGAAAGCCAACACATCCCTAAATAACATTTTAATGTAATTAAACTACAACGTCATAAATCCAAAATAAATATTTTATCTGCAAATATCTCTGCGTAATTAACGGCTGTCTGGGTTGTTAATGATCAAAAGCTAATTGGTCAATTATCTGGCATATAAGCGCAGCTGCGCTTGCATTTCATAACAGGACACAATCTGCTCTCTTAATAATTCGATTACTTTCCGTTTAGATTAGATATCCTTTTTGGGTGTTGCGATGTGGCAAATCATGTATCTCCTTGATCACAATGCATCATTAACGGTGGAAAATGATATTTGTAATTGAGTAAGAACTGTATTAAAAACCAATCATACTGAATCTTAGAAAAGTAGAGATTATATTAGTGTTGTATTTAAGACCTATTAGGATATTTTAACAAGTAAATAATATATTATTATTAATATTTTAATTTACACAATGTTTATAAATATTATAATTATAATTTCTAATCTGTGATGATTAAAAAAATGCCATTATTTGAAAATAAAAAAATGCCAATAATTCTGCTTCCACTACGGTACAGAAGGAACTGCATAAATAATATTGACTAATCATACATACAAAGAATATTTTAAATATTTAAAAAGCAAATATTGAAAATGTATTGTAGGTCATAATTTTAATAATTTTTAGTTAAAGTAAAATTCTAAAACCATATCAGAGAAATTAATATGTAAACCGAACTGTATTTGAGTATTGAAGTATAAAATATGTTTAAAATGAAGCAAAATTAAGGGTCATTGAATATTATTTAGTTAATTAAAAAACAGTAGAGAAATTATATTTGATCTTTCTGATGAAGAGCTATCTCTCTATCTACCTACCTATTATATATATGTGTGTGTGTGTGTGTGTGTGTGTGTGTGTGTGTGTGTGTGTGTGTGTGTGTGTGTGTGTGTGTGTGTGTGTGTGTGTGTGTGTGTGTGTGTGTGTGCGTGTGTGTGTGTGTGTGTGTGTGTGTGTGTGTGTGTGTGTGGCAAAAAGAAATACTAACTTCTCTAAAATTTTATCTTTCAACTAACATTTAGAATAAAAATGTGAAAATTCAGTTATACTTTTAGTAAAGCAAAATAAATGGTATAGTAATATCACAAAAACTTGTCCCCCTAGCTATCGTTTCTAAAATGTTTTCTAATTTTCACCATTTGTCGGGTATTAGGGTGTCGTTCAGTTTTTCACCGGTTTGGCGATATGTTGTTTGTGATGCTGGTTTTTATCTAGCAACATTAGTATTTTTGGAGATATCTTGTTTTTCTAAACATGCAAAAAAACACGCTGGAAGACAAAAAAAAAAATCACCAATTTTTGAAAAGGGCAACCTAAAGTATATTTTTCCCATTTCTCAATCATTGGAATCTTATTATAAAAATATGATAACATGGACATAAAAATTAAATTTCAATTTGTGATTTAATTTATACATATATGAAAAATATATGCTAGTACTTTTACCCATAGATCTTATAATAAGTTATGAAAACTACAGCGGTCTATAAATACATATAGGCAAATATTCAATTTTATAAATTCATGCACATTTGTAGCTATCAACGCTAAGTAAATACAGTTATGAATATATCAATACTAGAATCATAAACGACATAGTTTTATAGGATGAAAGCAAACAGGTGAGTCAATATTGTAGGCATATGTCATAAGCTGAGCACATAAATTCAACAAATGAATTATTTTCGAGATAAG
>CM057816.1:21614661-21619661 GCA_030067965.1 Latrodectus elegans
ATATCTTATATGAAAATATTTAGAATATTGAAACATTTAAAATTATTTTTATAAATGCAGCAACATTGTTAATTTTTAAAATTTTGTGTCACATTCTGTTTCTTCAAACTTTATACTTATGTCGCTTAATTTTATTAAAAATTTTCGAAAGAAGTCTTCTAATCTAATAATTATGAACTATTACTTGATTATAAATGTGTCAGACTATGAACTATGATTTTCTCTGTACAGAATTAGAAAAAAAGCAGATGGAAGAATTTCATATGCTCGAGTTACTTTAAAAATTAATATTAATTCAACTACAATTCTCTGCTCAAAAATTCAGGTTTAAATACACATAATAATAATACTAATATACACATAATTGACTGTAATTTTATTCTATTTCCAATGATTAATGTCTTTCACTAGTATGCGTCTGCTAAAATTCGGATTTCGTAGCCATTTTTTATAAGCAATTTCTTTGAGGTGAATATACACTTTTATTTGTAGACTAAGTTATCGAAGAACGTATCATCTGATATTAGGTCAAATATGAAATGGTCTTTTGGTCATTATGGTTCACTACAATGTTTAAGTATTATGTGTGTTTATGATATTTTAAATTAATTAACTAAAAATTTTTAAGTCTACTTTATAATTTGAATAATTTTGTGAGGATATATCTTTTTTCCTGTGGATGTTTTTAGATTTATTTCAGAATTGGACTAATTTATGAACTTATTTAAATCTTATAATACAATATATAAATAATATGTTATTTAAGCTGAAATAATATTTCAAATGCTTGGAATACTTCTGGAAAATTTGGCACAAATTCGAATCAAGGCAAAATAATACCACGCATGTGGATTCCATGAAAAGAATCTTACTTAATAAAGCAATATCAACTTCAATTTCATGTGTGCGTAGTTGGTATATTTATATATTATATAAATTACTTTCGACTCTTCTCCAGTGAAATAACCTATTAAGTTAACACAGCAGTTGTGGTAATATCTTTTTATTTTCCTTGCCGTTTTATTTCGTATATAAGAGGGAAAAATAAGGGAAAAAGGGAAAATTGGAAAGAAAAAATGGGAACGAGAATTTTCTTCTTGTCATCGAACAAAAATAAAAATATTTAATAAAAAAAATTCACCAAGTATAACACTAAAAACAACCAAAGCCTTTCGAGTGGTTGAAGGAAAAAGGAAAGAAAAAGTATATGGCACTAACTCCAGAGTCAGATTTTTCCCTTCTCGAATATGAGAATGTAATAAAGTTGCAACTTCATATTGGAACGGTAGAAAAGGAGGGGGAAATAGGGAGAAATATTGTATTTTCCCTAGTCGATGGTTTCTTCTTCTCTTTTTTAGATACGTACAAATAGCAGGATTCTGTTTTGGCGTTGGGGCATTCTTAAGGTTTGCCATTATTCTCTCTTGTAGGCGATAGAAGGAATTTGAGATTCACTAAATTCTTATTTTTTTCTCATCATGCTTGGCAACTGTCGTTTTGATGATGCTAAAAATTGAAAAAAATCATTTTCTTATGTTTTTATTTAGTTTATATTTTTAGAAAAAATACAACAAAACCACAAGTAAATGAACACATATTTTGTATGTTATTGAAAATAAAGCGTCCTGCAAACGATTGAAAAAATTCATAAGGATATTTTAGTGCAGTTTTATTTGGTTATTGAGATGCGATTTTTAATGTATATATATGTACACACACACACATTTATATGCATAAATATAGCAAAAATGTTATTCCAAATAAATCTCACAAAGTAATTACAAATCGAATCGCAACTTATAATTCGCATTTAATAAATAAAAGCAAAGTTAATAACAAAAGACAAATTATCCTTATTGTAAAATATTTTATTAATCCTTATATTGTGACAAATATTTTGTTACCATTTCATGAAATTCAGTTTCATTCCGTTTACTTTGTAGATGCATGTTATACAAATTGATGAAATAATTACAAATCAACCTCCTTCATTATACTTGGGTTTAATTTGGTATATTGAAGTGGCATGCATTTCATTTCTGTATATAATATTTTGGCAAGATAACTTTAATAATCTCAATAATCTTAGAATGTGTATTTTTCGATAATTGCTGAGAAACAAATAATTAATTGTGTACCACATATTGCTATGTTCTTTGATTTTTCAAAACCATTTTTTTTTCAAAATTTCATTTTGGTTTTTCTGCATGGAATAAGATATAATGGTTATTTAGATCAAATTTTAGATTTAATCTCAAATAAATCACAAATTTTTAAAACTTTGAATATTTTACTATATTAATGATCTTACTCAAAATGTAAGAAATATTTGCTTAAAATTAAATAAATATTTCTAATTTCGTCTAATTTCTTAATCCATCTAATTTCGTTTGTTTAAATAAGTAGAAACTAAGTACAGGTAATTCTACAATATAATCTGTTTTTGTCATGAATTTTTGTCACTTTACTATATTAATGATCTCACTCAAAATATAAGAAATATTTGCTTAAAATTAAATAAATATTTCTAATTTTTTATTTCATCTAATTTCGTCTAATTTCTTAATCCATCTAATTTCGTTTGTTTAAATAAGTAGAAACTAAGTACAGGTAATTCTACAATATAATCTGTTTTTGTCATGAATTTTTGTCATTTTACTATATTAATGATCTCACTCAAAATATAAGAAATATTTGCTTAAAATTAAATAAATATTTCTAATTTCTAATTTCATCTAATTTCGTCTAATTTCTTAATCCATCTAATTTCGTTGGTTTAAATAAGTAGAAACTAAGTACAGGTAATTCTACAATGTAATCTGTTTTTGTCATGAATTTTTGTCATTTTACTATATTAATGATCTCACTCAAAATATAAGAAATATTTGCTTAAAATTAAATAAATATTTCTAATTTCTAATTTCATCTAATTTCGTCTAAACCATTTAATTTCATATATAATCCATCTAATTTCGTTGGTTTAAATAAGTAGAAACTAAGTACAGGTAATTCTACAATATAATCTTTTTTTGTCATGAATTCATTTCTTTGACAAACAAATATAATTTCTTAATCATTATGATATTTTAGTCTTTATTTGTTCAATTTGGTAAAAATAACCGAGCACTCTTGAAATTTTATATCCCCCATGTATATCCCTAAATTTTTTAATCCCCTCTAAGCATCCATAAGGTACTAGATGAATTATATCTTAAAGCTGTTTTCCAGACTCATTTATATAATCAATGAAGCAACAAAGAATAAGATTTAAAGATTTTATATTATTTTAATTTTTTTTTACATTTATTTCTAATAACTTTCGGTGAAGTTTAAAGAAACAACTTAAATTTTTTTCTTATTATTATGTAACCTGAAATTCATCATGCTTACAGCATATGTTATTTTCCATTAATTAGGATATAAATTAACTTTCGAAAACACTTTCTTATTAGTGTTACATAATTGGAAAGAACTAAGTTATATATTCAACATTCCCTTTTATTCTGAAATTATAAATTTTATTTGTATAGAAATTTTGAATTCAAATTTTAGCTCCCAAACATTCAGAGAAGTTTCAGTTCAAAATGTTTTATTTTTTTCTTTACAATATTCAAACTTTCAATACCTAAACATACTATCTATTGGATTATATTTCAAAAACTTATTTACACTTGAAAATAATAATATAATGAATGCAATACTGTTTAATTTCATTTGGTTGAGTGAAAAATCACTTTTATGCAGATTGGAAATATTTATTGCTTAAGTACATTTAATACAGAATTTTAATAGAAGATTCATTAACTTACATTAAATCTAAATTCTGAATTAATTAATTAATCTAATTAAATATATTAGGCAAATAAGGAGCAAAATTTCTTATAAAATTCTTAAGAGGATTAAGTTTTTATGTCATTTGTATTCGGAAAGTATTAAATGTTATGTTTACAAATAAAATTAAACTTTTTATATTCAACAGATATAAAAATAAATTAATAGCCTTTGATTATAAAATTCTACTAAAGCTATATGCTTTAAATGATATTTTATTTTTTTCTTAAATTTTGAAAACAACGCATTCAACTCATCACATCACTTAATTTCATAAAATATGTTTTTTATTAATTATTGAAAATGTATTTATATTAATCCTTTAGTTTATTAAGATGACAAATTTCTCTAATGTAAAATGTGATATTTTTTAACTATTTCCTAATTTTAAATATAAAGCTTAAATACATCGTTATGATAAATAGTTTTCTTCTATCATAAATTCAGAAACTATTTTTACAATAAATAAATATATACTGTAAATAATTTCAATTTCTGTGTTCAACCAAAAAAAAACTCTCTTTTGCATCGATTCAGAAAAAGATTGCTATTCACACAATGAATATACATTGAATATTAATATGTGTTTGGTTTCAGTTAAAAGAAAAATAAAGTAAATTTGATGTAGTCTCGCAGCTATGTTTTTTTTCCCAGGAGAAAAGTTAATAACATTTTCATTTACCAAATATTTCATTAAAGATTTAGTCAAAAAGTCTTTAGACTACTAATATTGTAATTTACAGATTTTTTTTAATTACAATATATAATTATGATTTTAAAAAATACTATTTTCATCAAATTTAATGAAAAAAATTCTTAATATTTGTTTTTAAATGCTACCTAAAAACTATATATTTGCTGAGTTTAAAGTATATATTAAAAACTAAACTATATCTTCAATAGAAATTATGTTTCAAAAGGAAATTAAATTCTTTGAGGTGATAAATTGGAACATAAAATATCAAAATAAAATAGTATATTTATTGGCTTTAGATTTAAGACTGTAAATTAATGAAATTGAATTTCTGATACATTTAAATTATTTTATAAAAAAATAAATAAAATAATCATATTTTTCATTAATCAAAATGTAATATTCTGATTAAAGTGAAAACAAATTTATCTTTTTATAAAAAAGGAATGAAAAAAATCATATTTTGATTAAATAT